>SZWC01004580.1:95552-105982 GCA_023375785.1 Penium margaritaceum
CGGCTATGAATCATAACACGAGTCAGCCACGGTCAGAGTGTCCAATCACAGTGCAGATGTACTAGGCATGATCTTGCAGGTGCAAACAAGGTAGAATACTGGTGGCTTCGGGTGGCTATTGTGCGCAATGCCATGACAAAGTTGGCATGGGCCACTGGTCATGACCACCAAGTTTACCAAGTACCTTAAGCGGCTATGAATCATAACACGAGTCAGCCACGGTCAGAGTGTCCAATCGCAGTGCAGATACACTGAGCATGACCTTGCAAGTCTAAACAAGGTACAATACAGGTGGCTTGTTGTGGCTATTGTGCGCACTGTCGTGACAAAGCTGGCATGTGCCACTGACCATGACCGCAAATGTATCCACGTGATTTTTTCTTCTATTGATCATAACACGAGTCAGCCACGGTCAGGGTGTCCAATCACAGTGCAGATGTACTAGGCATGATCTTGCAGGTGCAAACAAGGTAGAATAATTGTGGCCCGGTGTGGATATTGTGCGCAATGCCTTGACAATGTTGGCATGTGCCACTGACAATGACCACAAAGTTTTCCAAATGACTTTAACTTCTACGAATCGTAACATGAGTCAGCCACGGTTAAAGTGCCCAGTCACAGTGCACATCTAATATGCATGATCTTGCAGGTGGAAACAAGGTAAAAAACGGTGGCTTGGCACGGCTATTGTGCGCAATGCCTTGACAATGTTGGCATGTGCCACTGACCATGACCACGAAGTATACCAAGTACCTCACACGGCTATGAAGCATAACACGAGTCAGCCACAGTCAGAGTGTCCAATCACAGTGCAGATGAAATGGGCATGACCTTGAAGGTACAAAAAAGTTAGAATACGGGTGGCTCGGTGTGGCTATTGTGCGCAATGCCTTGACAAAGTTGTCAATTGCCACTGACCATGACCACAAATGCATCCAAAAGAGTTTTACTTCTATTGATCACAACATGAGTCAGCCACGGTCAGGGTGTCCAATCACAGTGCAGATGTACTAGGCATGATCTTGCAGGTATAAAAAAGGTAGAATACTGGTGGCTCGGTGTGGCTATTGTGCGCAATGCCTTGACAAAGTTGGCATGTGCCACTGACCATGACCACAAATATATCCAAGTGACTTTTACTTCTATCGATCATACCACGAGTCAGCCATGGTCAGAGTGTCCGATCACTGTGCAGATGTACTAGGCATGATCTTTCAGGTGCAAACAAGGTAGAATACTGGTGGCTCGGTGTGGCTATTGTGCGCATTGCCTCGACAAAGTTGGCATGTGCCACTGACCATGACCACAAATGTATCCAAGTGACTTGTACTTCTATTGATCATAACACGAGTCAGCCACGGTCAAAGTGTCCAATCACAATGCAGATGTACTAGGCATGATCTTGCAGGTACAAACAAGATAGAATACTGGTGGCTCGGTGTGACTATTGTGCGCAATGCCTTGACAAAGTTGGCATGTGCCACTGACTATGACCACAAATGTATCCAAATGACTTTTACTTCTATTGATCATAACACAAGTCAGCCACGGTCAGAGTGTCCAATCATGATGCAGATGTATAAGGCATGATCTTGCAGGTGCAAACAAGGTAGAATACTGGTAGCTCGGTGTGGCTATTGAGCGCAATGCATTGACAAAGTTGGCATGTGCCACTGACCATGACCACAAATGTATCCAAGTGACTTTTACTTCTATTGATCATAACACGAGTCAGTCACGGTCAGAGTGTCCAATCACAGTGCAGATATACTAGGCATGACCTTGTAGGTATGGACAAGGTAGAATACTGGTGGCTCAGTGTGGCTATTGTGCGCAATGCCTTGACAAAGTTGGCATGTGCCACTGACCATGACCACAAGGATTACCTAGTGAGTTAAACGTCTTTGAATCGTAACACATGTCAGCCAGAGTTGGAGTGCTCAATCACAGTGCACATCTAATATGCATGACCTTGCAGGTGTAAACAGGGTAAAAAACTGGTGTCTTGGCACGGCTATTGTGCACAATGCCTTGACAAAGCTGGCACGTGCCACTGACCATGACCACAAAGTTTACCAAGTACATTAAACGGCTATGAATCATAACACGAGTCAGCCACGGTCAGAGTGTCCAATGACAGTGCAGATATACTAGGCATGACCTTTCAGGTATAGACAAGGTAGAATACTGGTGGCTCAGTGTGGCTATTGTGCGCAATGCCTTGACAAAGCTGGCACGTGCCACTGACCATGACCACAAAGTGTACCAAGTGACTTTAACTTCTACGAATCGTAACAAGAGTCAGCCACGGTCAGAGTGCCCAATCACAGTTTAGATGTACTAGGCATGACCTTGCAGGTATAAACAGGGTAAAAAACCGGTGTCTTGGCACGGCTATTGTGCACAATGCCTTGACAAAGTTGGCATGTGCCACTGACTATGACCACAAAGGTATCCAAATGACTTTTACTTCTATTGATCATGACACGAGTCAGTCACGGTCAGAGTGTCCAATCACAATGCAGATTAACTAGGCATGATCTTGCAGGTCCAAACAAGGTATAATACTGGTGGCTCGGTGAGGCTATTGTGCGCAATGCCTTGACAAAGTTGGCATGTGCCACTGACCATGACCACAAAGTGTACCAAGTGACTTTAACTTCTACGAATCGTAACAAGAGTCAGCCACGGTCAGAGTGCCCAATCACAGTTTAGATGTACTAGGCATGACCTTGCAGGTATAAACAAGGTAAAAAACGTCTGGCTTGGCACGGTTATTGTGCGCAACGCCTTGACAAAGTTGGCATGTGGCACTGACCATGACCACAAAGTTTACCAAGTACCTTAAACGGCTATGAATCATAACACGAGTCAACCACGGTCAGAGTGTCCAATCACAGTGCTGATGTACTAGGCATGATCTTGCAAGTGCAAACAAGGTAGAATACTGGTGGCTCGGTGTGGCTATTGCGTGGAATGCATTGAAAACGTTGGCATGTGCCACTGACCATGACCACAAATATATCCTAGTGACTTTTACTTCTATTGATCATAACACGAGTCCGCCACGGTCAGATTGTCCAATCACAGTGCAGATGTACTAGGCATGATCTAGCACGTGCAAACAAGGTAGAATTCTGGTGACTGGGTGTGGCTATTGTGAGCAATGCCTTGACAAAGTTGGCATGTGCCACTGACCATGACCACAAAGATTACCAAGTACATTAAACGGCTTTGAATCATAACACGAGTCAGCCACGGTCAGAGTGTCCAATCAGATGCAAAAGTACTAGGAATGATCTTACAGGTTCAAACAAGGTAGAAAACTGGTAGCTGGGTGTGGCTATTGTGCGCAATGCCTTGAAAACGTTGGCATGTGCCACAGACCATGACGACAAAGTTTACCAAGTTACTTTAACTTCTACGAATCGTAACACGAGTCAGCCACGGTCAGAGCGTCCAATCATACTTAAGATGTACTAGACATGACATTGCAGTTAGAAAAAAGGTAAAAAACCTGTGGTGTGGCACAGCTATTCTGCGCAATGCCTTGACAAAGTTGGCATGTGGCACTCACCATGACCACAAAGTTTACCAAGTACCTTAAACGGATATGAATCATAACACGAGTCAGCCACGGTCAGAGTGTCCAATCACAGTGCACATGTACAGTGCATGATCTTGCAGGTATAAATAAGGTAGAATACTGGTGGCTCGGTGTGGCTATTGTGCACAGTGCCCTGACAAGGTTGGCATGTGCCACTGACCATGACCACAAAGTTTACCAAGTGACTTTAACTTCTTTGAATTGTAACACGTGACAGCCACAGTCGGAGTGTCCAATCACAGTGTACATCTAACATGCATGACCTTGCAGGTATAGACAGGGTAAATTACCGGTGTCTTGGCACGGCTATTGTGTGCAATGCCTTGACAAAGTTGGCACGTGCCACTGACCATGACCACAAAGTTTACCACATGACTTTAACTTCTCCGAATTGTAACACGAGTCAGCCACAGTCAGAGTGCCCAATCACAACTCAGATGTACTAGGGATGACCTTGCAGGTATGAAGAGGGTAAAAAACCGGTGTCTTGGCACGGCTATTGTGCGCAATGCCTTGACAAAGTTGGCATGGGCCACTGACCATGACCACAAAGTTTACCAAGTACCTTATTCGGCTATGAATCATAACACGAATTGGCCACGGTCAGAGTGTCCACTCACATTGCAGATATACTGGGCATGACCTTGCAGGTGCAACCAAGGTAGAATACTGGTGGCTTGGTGTGGCTATTGTGCGCAATGCCTTGACAAGGTTGGCATGTGCCACTGACCATGACCACAAATGTATCCAAGTGACTTTTACTTATATTGATCATAACACGAGTCAGTCACGGTCAGAGTGTCCAATCACTGTGCAGATATACTAGGCATGACCTTGTAGGCATAAACAAGGTAGAATACTGGTGGCTCAGTGTGGCTATTGTGCACAATGCATTGACAGATTTGGCATGTGCCACTGACCATGACCACAAGGTTTACCAAGTGACTTTAACTCCTACGAATCGTAACACGAATCAGCCACAGACAGAGTGACCAATCACAGTTCAGATGTACTAGGCATGATCTTGCAGGTACAAACAAGGTAAAAAACCGGTGGCTTGGCACGTCTATTCTGCGCAATGCCTTGACAATGTTGGCATGTGCCACTGACCATGACCACAACGTTTACCAAGTACCTTAAATGAAAATGAATCATAACATAAGTCAGCCACAGTCTGAGTGTCCAATCACAGTGCAGATATACTGGGCATGACGTTATAGGTATAAACAAGGTAGAGTACTGGTGGTTCGGTGTGGCTATTGTGCGCAATGCCTTGACAAAGTTGGCATGTGCGACTGACCATGACCACAAATGTATCAAAGTGACTTTTACTTCTAATGATCATAACATGAGTCAGCAACGGTCAGAGTTTCCAATCACAGTACAGATGTACTAGGCATGATATTGCAAGTGCAAACAAGGTAGAATACTGGTGTCTCAGTGTGGCTATTGTGAGCAATGCCTTGACAAAGTTGGCATGTGCCACTGACCATGACCACATAGTTTACCAAGTGACTTTAACTTTTTCGAATCGTAACACAATTCAGCCACAGTCAGAGTGCCCAAATCACAGTTCAGATGTACTAGGCATGACCTTGCAGGTATAAAAAAGGTTAAAAACCGGTCGCTTGGCATGGCTATTGTGCGCAACGCCTTGAAAAAACTGGCATGTGCCACTGACCATGTCCACAAAGTTTACCAAGTACCTTAAACGGCTATAAAAAATAACACGAGTTAGCAACGGTCAGAGTGTCCAATCATAGTGCAGATATACTGGGCTTAACCTTGCAGGTACAAACAAGGTAGAATACGGGTAGCTCGTTGTGGCTATTGTGCGCAATGCCTTGACAAAGTTGGCATGTTCCACTGATCATGACCAGAAGAGTATCCAAGTTACTTGTACTTCTATTGATCATAACATGAGTCAGCCACGGTCAGAGTGTCGGACCACAGTGCAGATGTACTAGGCATGATCTTGCAGGTTCAAACAAGCTAGAATACTGATGGCTTGGTGTGGCTATTGTGTGCAATGCCTTGACAAAGTTGGAATGTGCCACTGCCCATGACCACAAAGCTTGCAAAGTGACTTTTACTTCTATGAATCGTAACACAAGTCAGCCATAGTCAGAGTACCCACTCACAGTGCAGATGTACTAGGCTCGATCTTTCAGGTGCAAACAAGGTAGAATACTGGTGGCTTGGTGTGGCTTTTGTGCGCAATGCCTTGACAAAGTTGACATGTGCCACTGACCATGACCACAAAGCTTACCAAGTGACTTTAACTTCTAAGAATCGTAACACGAGTCAGCCACAGTCAGAGTGCCGAATCACAGTGCACATATAATATGCATGACCTTGCATGTATAAAAAAGGTGAAAAACCGGTGGCTTGGTACGGCAATTGCGCGCAATGCCTTGACAATGTTGGCATGTGCCAGTTACCATGACCACAAAGTATACCAAGTACCTCACACGGCTATGAATCATAACACGAGTCAGCCACGGTCAGAGTGTCCGATCACAGTGCAGATGAACTATGTATGACCATGCAAGTACAAAGAAGGTAGACAACGGGTGGCTCGGAGTGGCTATTGTGCGCAATGCCTTGACAAAGTTGTTATGTGCCACTGCCCATGACCACGGATGTATCCAAGTGACTTTTACTTCTATTGATCATAACACGAGTCAACCACGGTCAGAGTATCCAATCACAGTGCAGATGTACTAGGCATGATCTTGCAGGTATAATCAAGGTAGAAAACTAGTGGCTCGGTGTGGCTAATGTGCGCAATGCCTTGGCAAAGTTGGCATGTACCACTGACCATGACCACAAATGTATCCAAGTGACGTTTACTTCTACTGATCATAACACGAGTCAGCCACGGTCAGAGTGTCCAATCAAAGCGCAGATGTACTAGGCATGATCTTGCAAGGGCGAACAAGGTAGAATACTTGTGGCTTGGCATGGCTATTATGTGCAATGCCTTGACAAAGTTGGCATGTGCCACTGACCATGACCAAAAGGTTTACCAAGTGCCTTTAACTTCTACGAATCGTAACACGATTCAGCCACAGTCAGAGTGCCCAATCACAGTTCATATGTACTAGGCATGAAAGTTTAGGTAGAAAAAAGGTAAAACACCGCTGGCTTGGCACGGCTATTGTGCGCAATGCCTTGACAAAGTTGGCATGTGCCACTGACCATGACCACAAAATTTACCAAGTACCTTAAACGGCTATGGATCATAACACGCGTCAGCCACGGTCAGAGTGTCCAATCACAGTGCAGATATACTGGGCATGACCTTGCAGGTACAAACTGGGTATAATTCTGGTGGCTCAGTGTGGCTATTGTGCGCAATGCCTCGACAAAGTTGGCATGTGCCACTGACCAAGACCACAAATGTATCCAACTGACTTTTACTTCTATTGATCATAACACGAGTCAGCCACGATCAGAGTGTCCAATTACAGTGCAGATGTACTAGGCATGATCTTGCAGGTTCAAACAAGGTAGAATGCTGGTGGCGTGTGTNTTGTGCGCAATGCCTTGACAAAGTTGGCATGTGCCACTGACCATGACCACAAGTGTATCCAAGTGACGTTTACTTCTATTGATCATAACACGAGTCAGCCATGGTGAGATTGTCCAATCACAGTGCATGTGTAGTAGGCATGATCTTGCGGGTACAAGCAAGGTAGAATACTGGTGGCTCGGTGTGGCCATTGTGCGCAATGCCTTGACAAAGTTTGCATGTGCCTCTGACCATGACCACAATGTTTACAAGTGACTTTAACATCTAGGAATCGTAACACGAGTCAGCCACGGTCAGAGTACCCAATCACAGTGCACATCTAATATGCATGACCTTGCAGGTATAAACAGGGTGAAAAACCGGTGGCTTGGTACGGCTATTGTGCACAATGCCTTGACAAAGTTGGCATGTGCCACTGACCATGACCACAACGTTTACCAAGTGCATTAAACGGCTATGAATCATAACACGAGTCAGCCACGGTCAGAGTTTCCAATCTCAGTGCAGATGTAATAAGCATGATATTGCAGGTGCAAACAAGGTATAATACTGGTGGATCGGTGTGGCTATTGTACGCAATGCCTTTACAAAGTTGGCATGTGCCACAGACCATGACCACAAAGGTTTCCATGTGACTTTAACTTCTATGAATCGTATCACGAGTTAGCAACAGTCAGAGTGCCCAATCACATTGCAGATGTACTGGGCACAATATTTCAGGTGCAAACAAGGTAGAATACTGGTCTCTTGGTGTGGCTATTGTGCGCAATGCCTTGATAAAGTTGACATGTGCCACTGACCATGACCACAAAGCTTACCAAGTGACTTTAACTTCTAATAATCGTAACACGAGCCAGCCACAGTTAGAGTGCCCAATCACAGTGCACATCTAATACGCATGGCCTTGCAGGCATAAGCAAGGTAAAAAACTGGTGGCTTGGCATGGCAATTGTGCGCGATGCCTTGACAATGTTGGCATGTGCCACTGACCATGGCCACAAAGTTTACCAAGTGACTTTAACTTCTACGAATCGTAACACGATTCAGCCACAGTAAGAGTGCCCAATCACAGTTCAGATGTACTAGGCATGACCTTGTAGGTATAAACAAGGTAAAACACCGGTGGCTTGGCACGGCTATTGTGCGCAATGCCTTGACAACGTTGGCATGTGCCACTGACCATGGCCACAAAGTTTACCAAGTGACGTTAACTTCTACGAATCGTAACACGATTCAGCCACAGTAAGAGTGCCCAATCACAGTTCAGATGTACTAGGCATGACCTTGTAGGTATAAACAAGGTAAAACACCGGTGGCTTGGCACGGCTATTGTGCGCAATGCCTTGACAACGTTGGCATGTGCCACTGACCATGGCCACAAAGTTTACCAAGTGACGTTAACTTCTACGAATCGTAACACGATTCAGCCACAGTAAGAGTGCCCAATCACAGTTCAGATGTACTAGGCATGACCTTGTAGGTATAAACAAGGTAAAACACCGGTGGCTTGGCACGGCTATTGTGCGCAATGCCTTGACAAAGTTGGCATGTGCTACTGACCATGACCACAAATGTATCCAAGTGACTTGTACTTCTATTGATCATAACACGAGTCAGCCACGGTCAGAGTGTCCAATCACAGTGCAGATGTACTAGGTATGATCTTGCAGGTTCAAACAAGGTAGTATTTGGGTGGCTCGGTGTGGCTATTGTGTGCAATGCCTTGACAAAGTTGGCATGTGCCACTGACCATGACCACAAATATATCCAAGTGACTTTTACTTCTATCGATCATAACACGATCGAGTCAGCCACGGTCAGAGTGTCCGATCACTGTGCAGATGTACTAGGCATGATCTTTCAGGTGCAAACAAGGTAGAATACTGGTGGCTTGGTGTGGCTATTGTGCGCAATGCCTTGACAAAGTTGGCATGTGCCACTGACCATGTCCACAGAGTTTACCAAATACCTTAAACGGCTATGAATCATAACACGAGTCAGCCACGGTCAGAGTGTCCGATCACAATGCAGACTTACTAGGCATGATCTTGCACGTAAAAACAAGGTAGAATACTGGTGGCTTGGTGTGGCTATTGTATGCAGTGCCTTGACAAAGTTGGCATGTGCCACTGACCATGACCACAAATGTATCAAAGTGACTTTTACTTCTATTGATCATAACACGAGTCAGCCACGGTCAAAGTGTCCAGTCATAGTGCAGATGTACTAGGCATGTTCTTGCAGGAACAAATAGGGTAGAATACTGGTGGCTCGGTGTGGCGAATGTGCGCAATGCCTTGACAAAGTTGGCATGTGCCACTGACCATGACCACAAAGTTTGCCAAGTGACTTTAACTTCTACGAATCGTAACACGAGTCGGCAACGGTCAGAGTGCCCAATCACAGTGCACATCTAGTATGCATGACCTTGCAGGTATAAGCAAGGTAAAAAACTGATGGCTTGGCATGGCTAATGTGCGCAATGCCTCGACAAAGTTGGCATGTTCCACTGACCACGACCACAACGTTTACCAAGTACCTTAAATGGCTACGAATCATAACACGAGTCAGCCACGGTCAGAGTGTCCAATGACAGTGCAGATGTACTAGGCATGATCTTGCATGTACACACAAGGTAGAATACTGGTGGCTCAGTATGGCTATTGTGCGCAATGCCTTGACAAAGTTGGCGTGTGCCACTGACCATGACCACAAATTGATCCAAGTGACTTTTACTTCTATTGATCATAACACGAGTTTGCCACGGTCAGAGTGTCCAATCACAGTGCAGATGTACTAGGCATGATCTTGCAGGTACAATCAAGGTAGAATACTGGCTTGGTGTGGCTATTGTGCGCAATGCCTTGACAAAGTTGGCATGTGCCACTGACCATGACCACAAATGTATCCAATTGACTTTTACTTATATTGATCATAACACAAGCCAGCCACGGTCAGAGTGTCCACTCACAGTGCAGATGTATTAGGCATGATCTTGCAGGTGCAAAAAAGGTAGAATACCGGTGGATCGGTGTGGCTATTGTGCACAATGCCTTGACAAAGTTGGCATGTGCCACTGACCATGACCACAAAGTTTACCAAGTGACTTTAACTTCTACGAATTGTAACACGAGTCAGCCACAGTCAGAGTGCCAAATCACAGTGCACATATAATATGCATGAACTTGCAGGTATAAACAAGGTAAACCGGTGGCTTGGCACAGCTATTGTGCGCAATGCCTTGACAATGTTGGCATGTGCCACTGACCATGACCACAAAGTTTACCA
>SZWC01004580.1:110155-125932 GCA_023375785.1 Penium margaritaceum
ACTTGGTAAACTTTGTGGTCATGGTCAGTGGCACATGCCAACTTTGTCAAGGCATTGCGCACAAACGCTTTGCCAAGCCACCAGTTTTTTGCCTTGTTTATACCTACAAGGTCATGCCTAGTACATCTGAACTGTGATTGGGCACTCTGACCGTGGCTGACTCGTGTTATGTTTTGTATAAGCTAACATCACTTGGTAAGCTTTGTGGTCATGGTCAGTGGCACATGCCAACTTTGTCTGGTGATGATGAGGAGGGTGTCCGAAGGAGGAGGATGGAGGGTGCGGGCGGGATGATCTTGCAGGTACAAACAAGGTAGAATACTGGCTTGGTGTGGCTATTGTGCGCAATGCCTTGACAAAGTTGGCATGTGCCACTGACCATGACCACAAATGTATCCAATTGACTTTTACTTATATTGATCATAACACAAGCCAGCCACGGTCAGAGTGTCCACTCACAGTGCAGATGTATTAGGCATGATCTTGCAGGTGCAAAAAAGGTAGAATACCGGTGGATCGGTGTGGCTATTGTGCACAATGCCTTGACAAAGTTGGCATGTGCCACTGACCATGACCACAAAGTTTACCAAGTGACTTTAACCTCTACGAATTGTAACAGGAGTCAGCCACAGTCAGAGTGCCAAATCACAGTGCACATATAATATGCATGACCTTGCAGGTATAAACAAGGTAAACCGGTGGCTTGGCACAGCTATTGTGCGCAATGCCTTGACAATGTTGGCATGTGCCACTGACCATGACCACAAAGTTTACCACGTACCTTACACGGCTTTGAATCATAATACGAGTCAGCCACGGTCAGGGTTTCCAAGCAGAGTGCAGATATACTGGGCATGACCTTGCATGCATAAATAAGGTAGAATACTGGTGGCTCGGTGTGTCTATTGTGTGCAATGCCTTGACAAAGTTGGCATGTTCCACTGACCATGACCATAAATGTATCCAAGTGACTTTTACTTCTATTGATCATAACACGAGTCAGCAACGGTGAGAGTTTCCAATCGTAGTACAGATGTACTATGCATAATCTTGCAGGTACAAACAAGGTAGAATACAGGTGACTTGGTGTGGTTATTGTGCGCTATGCCTTGACAAAGTTGGAATGTGCCACTGACCATGACCACAAATGTATCCAAGTGACTTTTACTTCTATTGATCATAACACGAGTCAGCAACGGTGAGAGTTTCCAATCGTAGTACAGATGTACTATGCATAATCTTGCAGGTACAAACAAGGTAGAATACAGGTGACTTGGTGTGGTTATTGTGCGCTATGCCTTGACAAAGTTGGAATGTGCCACTGACCATGACCACAAATGTATCCAAGTGACGTTTACCTCTATTGTTTATAACACGAGTCAGCCATGGTCAGAATGTCCAATCACAGTGCAGATGTACTAGGCATGATCTTACAGGAGCAAACAAGATAGAATACTAGTGGCTCGGTGTGGCTATTGTGCGCAATGCCTTGACAAAGTTGGCGTGTGCCACTGACCATGACCACAAAGTTTATGAAATGACTTTAACTTCTACGAATCATAACACGAGTCAGCCACGGACAGAGTGTACAATCACAGTGCACGTATGGTATTCATGACCTTGCAGGTATGAACAAAGTAATAACCGGTAGCTTGCCACGGCTAATGTGCGCAATGCCTTGACAAAGTTGGCATGTGCCACTGACCATGACCACAACGTTTACCAAGTACCTTAAACGGCTATGAATCATAACACAAGTCAGCCACGGTCAGAGTGTCCAATCACAGTGCAGATATACTGAGCATGACCTTACAGGTAGAAACAAGGTAGAACACTGGTGCTTCGGTTTGGCTATTGTGCACAATGCCTTGACACAGTTGGCATGTGCCACTGACCATAACTACAAATGTATCCAAGTGACTTTTACTTCTATTGATCATAACACGAGTCAACCACGGTCAGAGTGTCCAATCACAGTGCAGATATACTGGGCATGACCTTGCAAGTACAAACAATGTAGAATACGGTAGGCTTGGTGTAGCTATTGTGCGCAATGCCTTGACAAGGTTGGCATGTGCCACTGACCATGACCACAAATGTATCCAAGTGACTTTTACTTCTATTGATCATGACACGAGTCAGCCACGGTCAAAGTGTCCAGTCACAGTGCAGATGTATTAGGTATGATCTTGCAGGTGCAAACAAGGTAGAATACTCGTAGCTAGGTGTGGCTATTGCGCAGAATGTTGGCATGTTCGACTAACCATGACCACAAAATTTACCAAGTGACTTTAACTTCCACGAATCATAACACGAGTCAGCCACGGTCAGAGTACCCAATTGCAGTGCACATCTAGAATGCATGACCTTGCAGGTATGAAAAAGGTAACAAACCGGTGGCTTGGCACGGCTTTTGTGCGCAATGCCTTCACAAAGTTGTTATGTGCCACTGACCAGGACCATAGCGTTTACCAAGTGACTTTAACTTCTACGAATCATAACACGAGTCAGCCACGGTCAGAGTGTCCAATCACAGTGCAGATGTACTAGGCATGATCTTGCGGGTGCAAACAAGGTACAATACTGGTGGCTCGGTGTGGCCATTGCGCGCAATGCATTGACAAAGTTGGCATGTGCCAATGACCATAACCACATAGTTTACCAATTGACTTCAACTTCTACGGATCATAACACGAGTCAGCCATGGTCAGAGTACCCAATCACAGTGCACATCTAATATGCATAACCTTGTAGGTATAAGCCAAGTAAAAATCCGGTGGCTTGGCAGGGTAATTGTGCGCAATGCCTTCACAAAGTTGGCATGTGCCACTGACCATGACCACAAAGTTTACCAAGTAACTTTAACTTCTACGAATCATAACACGAGTCAGCCAGGATCAGAGTGTCCAATCACAGTGCAGATGTACTAGGCATGATCTCGCAGGTGCAAACAAGGCAAAATACTAGTGGCTCGGTGTGGCTATTGTGCGCAATGCCTTGACAAAGTTGGCATGTGCCACTAACCATGACCACAAAGTTTACCAAGTGACTTTAACTTCTACGATTCATAACACGAGTTAGCCATGGTCAGAGTACACAATCATAGTGCAAATCTAACATGAATGACCTTGCAGGTATACACAAGGTAAAAATCTGGTGGCTTGGCATGGCTATTGTGCGCAACGCCTTGACAAAGTTGGCATGTGCCACTGACCATGACCACAACGTTTACCAAGTGACTTTAACTTCTACGAATCATAACACGAGTAAGCCACGGTCATAGTATCCAAACACAGTGGAGATGTACTAGGCATGATCTTGCATGTGTAAACAAGGTATAATACTGGTGGCTCGGTGTGGCCATTGTGCGCAATGCCTTGACAAAGTTGGCATGTGCCACTGACCACAAGGTGGCAAGTTGCATGCCAGCTTTGCCAAGGCATTGCACAAAATAGCCACACCGTTCCAACAGTATTATACCCTGTTTATACCTGTAAGGTCATGCCCTGTATGTCTGCACTGTGATTGGACACTCTGACAGTAGCTGACTCGTGTTATGATTCATAGCTGTTTAAGGTACTTGGTAAACTTTGTGGTCATGGTCAGTGGCACATGCTAACTTTGTCAAGGCATTGCGCACAATAGCCAAACCGAGCCACCAGTATTCGACCTTGTTTGCACCTGTACGATCATGCCTAGTACATCTACACTGTGATTGGACGGTCTGACCGTGGCTGACTCGTGTAATGATTCTTATCCGTTTAAGGTACTTGGTAAACTTTGTGGTCATGGCAGTGGCACATGCCAACTTTGTCAAGGCATTGCGCACAATAGCCAAACCGAGCCACCAGTATTCGACCTTGTTTGCACCTGTACGATCATGCCTAGTACATCTGCACTGTGATTGGACGGTCTGACCGTGGCTGACTCGTGTTATGATCCAGAGACGTAAAAGTCACTTGGATACATTTGTGGTCATGGTCAGTGGCACATGCCAACTTTGTCAAGGCACAGTGCAAAATAGCCACACCAAGCCACCAATATTCTCCCTTGTTTGAACCTACAAGATCATGCCTAGTACATCCGCACTGTGATTGGACACTCTGACCGTGGTTGACTCGTGTTGTGATTAATAGAAGTAAAAGTTAATTGGATACATTTGTCGTCATGGTCAGTGGCACATGCCAACTTTGTCAAGGCACAGTGCAAAATAGCCACACCAAGCCACCAATATTCTCCCTTGCTTGAACCTACAAGATCATGCCTAGTACATCCGCACTGTGATTGGACACTCTGACCGTGGCTGACTCGTGTTATGTTTCGTATAAGCTAACATCACTTGGTAAGCTTTGTGGTCATGGTCAGTGGCACATGCTAACTTTGTCAAGGCATTGCGCACAGTAGCCGTGCCAAGCCACCAGTTTTTTACCTTGTTTATAACTGCAAGGTCATACCTAGTACATCCAAACTGTGATTGGGCACTCTGACTGTGGCTGACTCGTGTTACGATTCGTAGAACTTAGAGTCACTTGGTAAACTTTGCAGTCATGGTCAGTGGCACATGCCAACTTTGTCAAGGCATTGCGCACAAACGCTTTGCCAAGCCACCAGTTTTTTGCCTTGTTTATACCTACAAGGTCATGCCTAGTACATCTGAACTGTGATTGGGCACTCTGACCGTGGCTGACTCGTGTTATGTTTCGTATAAGCTAACATCACTTGGTAAGCTTTGTGGTCATGGTCAGTGGCACATGCCAACTTTGTCTGGTGATGATGAGGAGGGTGTCCGAAGGAGGAGGATGGAGGGTGCGGGCGGCAGAGGATGGTGGCGCGATGGGAAGCACGAGCGAGGCAACCGAGTACTCCGCTAATCAGGAGAATGACGGCTTGTTCCCCAGTTGGCCCGAGACCGACGGACAGAAAGACTGGTGGTGTCCGATATCCTGGCAGCCAGAGGAAGTCGGTTGCAGCAAAGAAAGTCATATGGCGAGCAGGGGCACTGGCCCGCTGATGTCAGGAGAGTGACGGCTTGTTCCCCAGTTGGCTCGCAATGGGAGCAAGAAGACTGGAGGTGTCCGATGTCGTGACGGCGAGAGTTGCGCTGCTGCTGCTGATGACACGAGAAGACAGTGCGAGGATGCAATGCGACACAACGGATGCGAGGAGACTGATGCCGATGGGGCAGATGGAGCAGATGAGGTTGACAAGGGGAGAGGAGAATGGCGGAGGCACTTGCGACGATCGAGGTGATGAGAGGTAGCAGATGGCGGGCGGTAGGAAGCTTCTCGGAAGTTGACAGTAGGTGACGGCTTGGGAGCTGCTTGCGGCTGTTATGTTCGGCAGGTCACCATTTTTTGGCCACGGGCGCGGACTGGGCGCAGGGCTTCCTTAGGATGATGAGGCCGTCCTTCAGCGCGGGGAGCACTTCAAGCGGTGCTGCAGATGTCAGCTGCTGATGAAGTGGAGAAGTGTGAAGTGGTGGTAACAGCGGCGGATGCGGGCAGACTCAAGAGAGGACGTAATGGTGATGGCAGAGCAATGACTCAGTCAAGGGGCACCAGGTGATGTCGCCTGATGCTCTGATACCATGTCAGAAGAATGCAGGCATGAGAGCAGCAGTGGCAGAAGCAAGCAGAAGCATTGGAACAAGTACAAGGCCGTCACCAAAGTGACGTAAGCGAGAGCGGTCCCGAGGAGTTAGTCGCAGAGCTTGATAGGGGCTGAGATGAGGTAGAGAGAGGGAGAGGGAGTCTGAGAGTAAAATGAGTGATGACGGATTGCGGAGAGTTGAGAGCAGTGAGATGCTAGCAAAGGCAGGAGATATGAAGTACGAGCAGAGCAAAGATACGGTGGGGAAGCCGTGGAACCAAAGTGGAACAGGATTGGCAGAATTGTTCTGGTTAACTTGAGAAAATCAATATACTCTGTATAAAAGGCAGAACAGAACTAACGAACGAGACAACGGCTTCTTGCCGCTAGCCAGACGCGGGTGACAGGTGTCACAGTGCACATCTAACATGCATGACCTTGCTGGTATACACAGGGTAAAAAACCGGTGGCTTGGAACTGCTATTGTGCGCAATGCCTTGACAAAGTTGGCATGTGCCACTGACCATGACCACAAAGTTTACCAAGTGACCCTAACTTCTACGAATCGTAACACGAGTCAGCCACATTCAGAGTGCCCAATCACAGTGCACATCTAACATGCATGACCTTGCAGGTATAAAGAAGGTGAAAAACCAGTGTCTTGGCACGGCTATTGTGCGCAATGCCTTGACAAAGTTGGCATGAGCCAATGACCATGACCACACTGTTTACTAAGTACCTTAAACGGCTATGAATCATAACACGCGTCACCGACGGTCAGAGTGTCCAATCACAGTGCAGATGTACTAGGCATGATCTTGAAGGTGCAAACAAGGTAGAATATTGGTGGCTCAGTGTGGCTATTGTGCGCAATGCCTTGACAAAGTTGGCAAGTGCCACTGACTATGACCACAAAGTTTACCAAGTACATAAAACGGATGAGAATTATTACACGTGTCAGCCACGGTCAGAGTGTCCAATCACAGTGCAGATATACTGGGCATGACCTCACAGGTATAAACAAGTTTGAATACTGGTGGCTCGGTGTGGCTATCGTGCGGAATGCCTTGACAAAGTTGGCATGTGCCACTGACCATGACCACAAATGTATCAAAGTGACGTTTACGTCTATTGGTCATAACACGAGTCAGCCATGGTCAGAATGTCCAATCACAGTGCAGATGTATTAGGCATGATCTTGCAGGTGCAAACAAGGTAAAACACCGGTGGCTTGGTGTGGCTATTATGCGCAATGCCTTGACAAAGTTTGCATGTGCCGCTGACCATGAACACAAAGTTTACCAAGTGTCTTCAACTTCTACGAATCGTAACACAAGTCAGCCATGGTCAGAGTGCCCAATCACAGTGCACATCTAACATGCATGATCGTGCAGGTATAAACAAGGTAAAAAACCGGTGGCTTGGCACGGTATTGTGCGCAATGCATTGACAAAGTTCGCATGTGCCACTGACCATGACCACAAAGTTTAGAAAGTGACTTTAACTTATACCAATCGTAACACCAGTCAGCTACATTCAGAGTGCCCAATCACAGTGCACATCTAATATGCATGACCTTGCAGGTATAAACAAGGTAAAAGACCGGTGGCTTGGCACGACTATTGTGCGCAATGCCTTGACAAACTTGGCATGTGCCGCTGACCATGACCACAAAGTTTACCAAGTACCTTAAACAGCTATGAGTCATAACACGAGTCAGCCACGATCCGCGTGTCTAATCTCAGTGCAGATATACTGGGCATGACATTACAGGTATAAACAAGGTAGAATACTGGTAGCTCGGTGTGGCTATTGTGTGCAATGCCTTGACAAAGTTGGCATGTGCCACTGACCATGACCACAAGTGTATCCAAGTGACATTTGCTTCTATTGATCATAACATGAGTCAGCCACGATCAGAGTGTCCAATCACAGTGCACATGTACTGGGCATGATCTTGCAGGTGCAAACAAGATATATTATTGGTGGCTCTGTGTAGCTATTGTGCGCAATGCCTTGACAAAGTTGGCATGTGCCACAGACCATGACCACAAAGTTTACCAAGTGACTTTAACTTCTACGAATCGTAACACGAGTCAGCCACGGTCATAGTGTCCAATCACAGTACACATATAATATGCATGACCGTGTAGGTATACACAAGTTAAAAAACCAGTGTCTTGGCACGGCTATTGTGCGCAATGCCTTGACAAAGTTGGCATGTGCCACTGACCATGACCACAAAGTTTACCAAATACCTTAAACGGCTATGAATCATAACATGAGTCAACCACAGTCAGAGTGTCCAATCACAGTGCACATATACTGGGCATGACCTTGCACGTATATGCTATAATGCAAGTGGCTCGGTGTGGCTATTGTGCGCAATGCCTTGACAAAGTTTGCATGTGCCACTGACCATGACCACAAATGTATCCAAGTGAGTTTTACTGCTATTGATCATAACACGAGTCAGCCATGGTCATAGTGCCGAATCACAGTGCAGATGTACTAGGCAGGATCTTGAAGGTACAAACAAGGTAGATTACTGGTGGCACGGTGTGGCTATTGTGTGCAATGCCTTGACAAGGTTGGCATGTGCCATTGACCATGACCACAAAGTTTACTAAGTGACTTTAACTTCTACGAATCATTACACGAGTCAGCCACGGTCAGAGTACCCAATCAAAGTGCACGTCTAATATACAGTGTCCAATCACAGTGCAGATATACTGGCCATGACCTCACAGGTAAAAACAAGGTAGAATACTGGTGGCTTGGTGTGGCTGTTGTGCGCAATGCCTTGATAAATTGGCATGTGCCACTGACCATGACCACAAAGTTTACCAAGGGACGTTTACGTCTATTGATCATAACACAAGTCAGCCACCGTCAGAGTGTCCAATCACAGTGCAGATGTATTAGGCATGATCTTGCAGGTGCAAACAAGGTAAAACACCTGTGCCTTGGTGTGGCTAGTGTGCGCAATGCCTTGACAAATTGGCATGTGCCACTGACCATGACCACAAAGTTTACCATGTGACTTTAACTTCTACGAATCGTAAGACAAGACAGCCACGGTCAGAGTGCCCAATCACAGTGCACATCGAATGTGCATGACCTTACAGGTATACACAAGGTACAAAACCGGTGGCTTGGCACGGCTACTGTGCGCAATGCCTTGACAAAGCTGGCATGTGCCACTGACCATGACCACAAAGTTTACCAAGTGACTTTAACTTCTACAAATTGTATTACGAGTCAGCCACATTCAGAGTGCCCAATCATAGTACACATCTAATATGCATGACCTTGCATGTATATAGAAGGTAAAAAACCGTTGGCTTGGCAAGGCTATTGTGCGCAATGCCTTGACAAAGTTGGCATGTGCCACTGACCATGACCACATTGTTTACCAAGTACCTTAAACGGCTATGAATCACAACACGCGTCACCCACGGTCAGAGTGTCCAATCACATTGCAGATGTACTAGGCATGATCTTGAAGGTGCAAAAAAGGTAGAATACAGGTGGCTCGGTGTGGCTACTGTGCGCAATGCCTTGACAAAATTGGCATGTGCCACTGACCATGATCACAAAGTTTACCAAGTGACTTTAACCTCTACGAATTGTAACACAAGTCAGCCACGGTCAGAGTGCCCAATCATAGTACACGTCTAATATGCATGACCTTGCTGATACAAACAAGGTAAAAAACTGGTGGCTTGGCACAGCTATTGTGCGCAATGCCTTGACAAAGTTGGCATGTGCCACTGACCATGACCACAAAGTTTACCAAGTAGATTAAACGGCTTTGAATTATAACACGAGTCAGCCACGGTCAGAGTGTCCAATCGCAGTGCAGATATACTGGGCATGACCTCACAGGTATAAACCAGGTAGAATACTGGTGGCTCGGTGTGGCTATTGTGCGCAATGTCTTGATAAATTGGCATGTGCCACCGACCATGACCACAAAGTTTACCAAGTGACGTTTACCTCTACTGATCATAACACAAGTCAGCCACAGTCAGAGGTCCCATCACAGTTCAGATGTACTAGGCATGACCTTGCAGGTATAAACAAGGTAAGAAACCGGTGGCTTGACATGGCTATTGTGCGCAATGCCTTGACCAAGTTGGCATGTGCCACTTACCATGACCATAAAGTTTACCAAGTACCTTAAACGGCTATGAATCATAACACGAGTCAGCTACGGGCAGATTGTCCAATCACAGTGAAGATATAATGGGCATGACCTTGCAGGTATGAACAAGGTATAATACTGGTGACTCGGTGTGGCTATTGTGTGCAATGCCTTGACAAAGTTGGCATGTGCCACTGACCATGACCATAAATGTATCCAAGTGACTGTTACATCTATTGATCATGACACAAGTCAGCCACGGTCAGAGTGTCCAATCGCACTGCAGATGTACTAGACATGATCTTGAAGGTTCAAACAAGGTAGAATACTGGTGGCTCGGAATGGCTACTGTGCGCAATGCCTTGACAATGTTGGCATGTGCCACTGACCATGATCACAAAGTTTACCAAGTGACTTTAACTTCTACGAGTGGTAAGACGAGTCAGCCACGGTCAGAGTGCCCAAACACAGTGCACATCTAATATGCATGACCTTGCAGGTATACACAAGGTAAAAAACGGGTGGCTTGGCACGGCTATTGTGGGCAATGCCTTGACAAANTATGAACAAGGTATAATACTGGTGGCTCGGTGTGGCTATTGTGTGCAATGCCTTGACAAAGTTGGCATGTGCCACTGACCATGACCATAAATGTATCCAAGTGACTTTTACATCTATTGATCATAACACAAGTCAGCCACGGTCAGAGTGTCCAATCGCACTGCAGATGTACTAGACATGATCTTGAAGGTTCAAACAAGGTAGAATACTGGTGGCTCGGAATGGCTACTGTGCGCAATGCCTTGACAATGTTGGCATGTGCCACTGACCATGATCACAAAGTTTACCAAGTGACTTTAACTTCTACGAGTGGTAAGACGAGTCAGCCACGGTCAGAGTGCCCAAACACAGTGCACATCTAATATGCATGACCTTGCAGGTATACACAAGGTAAAAACCGGGTGGCTTGGCACAGCTATTGTGGGCAATGCCTTGACAAAGTTGGCATGTGCCACTTACCATGACCACAATGTTTACCAAGTGACTTCAACTTCTACGAATTGTAACACGAGTCAGCCACATTCGGTGTGCCCAATCACAAGGCACATGTAATATGCATGACCTTGCACGTATAAAGAAGGAAAAAAACCGGTGGCTTAACACGGCTATTGGGCGCAATGCCTTGACAAAATAGGCATGTGCCACTGACCATGACCACAAAGTTTACCAAGTATGTTAAACGGCTATGAATTATAACACGAGTCAGCCACGGTCAGAGTGTCCACTCACAGTGCAGAGACACTGGACATGACCTTGCAGGTATAAACAAGGTAGAATACTGGTGTCTTGGTGTGGCTATTGTGCGCAATGCCTTGACAAAGTTGGCATGTGCCACTGACCATGACCACATCTGTATCCAAGTGACGTCCCATCTATTGATCATGACACGAGTCAGCCACGGTCAGAGTGTCCAATCAGAGTGCAGATGTACTAGGCATGATCTTGCAGGTGTAAACAAGGCAAAACACTTGTGGCTTGGTGTGGCTATTGTGCGCAATGCATTGACAAAGTTGTCATGTGGCACTGACCATGACCACAAAGTTTACCAAGTGACTTTAACTTCTACGAATCGGAACACGAGTCAGCCATGGTCGGAGTATCCAATCGTTGTGCACATCTAACATGCATGACCTTGCAGGTATAAACAAGTGAAAAACTGGTGGCTTGGCACGGCTATTGTGCGCAATGCCTTGACAAATTCGGCATGTGCCAATCTTCATGACCACACAGTTTACCAAGTGACTTTAACTTATACGAATTGTAACACGAGTCAGCCACATTCAGAGTGCCCAATCACATTGAACATCTAATATGCATTACCTTTCAGGTATAAAAAAGGTAAAAGACCGGTGGCTTGGCAGGACTATTGTAAGCAATGCCTTGACAAAGGTGGAATGTGCCACTGACCATGATCAAAAAGTTTACCAAGTACCTTAAACGACTATGAATCATAACTTCTATGAATCGTAACACGAGTCAGCCACGGTCAGAGTGCCCAATCACAGTGCACATCTAATATGCATGACCTTACAGGTATACACAATGTAAAAAACGGGTAGCTTGGCACGGCTATTGTGCGCAATGCCTTGACAAAGTTGGCATGTGCCACTGACTATGACCACAACGTTTACAAAGTGACTTTAACTTCTGCGAATCGTAACACGCGTCAGCCACATTCAGAGTGCCCAATCACAGTGCACATCTAATATGCATGACGTTGCTGGTCTAAACAAGATAAAATACCGGTGGCTTGGCACAGCTACTGTGCGCAATGCCTTGACAAAGTTGGCATGTGCCACTGACCATGACCACACTGTTTACCAAGTGCCTTAAATGGCTATGAATCATAACACGCGTCACCCACGGTCAGAGTGTCCAATCACAGTGCAGATGTACTAGGCATGAAGTTGCAGGTGCAAACAAGGTAGAATACGGGTGGCTCGGTGTGGCTTGTGTGCGCAATGCCTTGACAAAGTTGGCATGTGCCACTGACCATGACCACAAATGTATCCAAGTGACTTTTATATCTATTGATCATAACACGAGTCAGCCACGGTCAGAGTGTCCAATCAAAGTGCAGATGTACTAGGCATGATCTTGCAGATTCAAACAAGGTAGAATACGGTTGGCTCGGAATGGCTATTGTGCGCAATGCCTGGACAATGTTGGAATGTGCCACTGACCATGACCACAAAGTTTACCAAGTGACTTTAACTTCTACGAATCGTAACACGAGTGAACCACGGTCAGAGTGCCCAATCACAGTGCACATCTAATATGCATGACCTTGCAGGTATAAACAAGGTAAGAAGTGGTGGCTTGGCACGCCTATTGTGCGCAATGCCTTGACAAAGTTGGCTTCTGCCACTGACCATGACCACAAAGTCTACCAAGTGACTTTATCTTCTACAAATCGTAACACGAGTCAGCTACAGTCAGAGTGCCCAATCACAGTTCAGATGTACTAGGCATGACTTTGCAGGAATAAACAAGGTAAAAAACCGGTGGCTTGGCACGACTATTGTGCGCAATGCCTTGACAAAGTTGGCATGTGCCACTGTCCATGACCACAACGTTTACCAAGTACCTTAAACGGCTATGACTCATAACACGAGTCAGCCATGGTCAGAGTGTCCAATCACAGTGCAGATGTACTAGGCATGATCTTGCAGGTACAAACAAGGTAGAATGCTGGTGGCTTGGTGTGGGTATTGTGCGCAATGCCTTGACAAAGTTGGCATGTGCCCCTGACCATGACCACAAATGCATCCAAGTGACTTTTACTTCAATTGATCATAACATGCGTCAGCCACGGTCAGAGTGTCCAATCACAGTGCAGATGTACTAGGCATGATGTTGCAGGTACAAACAAGGTAGAATACTGGTGTCTCGGTGTGGCCATTTTGTGCAAAGACTTGACAAAGTTGGCATGTGCCACTGACCTTGACCACAAAGTTTACCAAGTGACCTTAACTTATACGAATCGAAACACAAGTCAACCATGTTCAAAGTGCCCAGTCACAGTGCACATCTAATATGCATGACCTTACAGGTATACACAATGTAAAAAACCGGTGGCTTGGCACGGCTATTGTGCGCAATGCCTTGACAAAGTTGGCATGTGCCACTGACCATGACCACAAAGTTTACCAAGTGACTTTAACTTCTACGAATCGTAACACGAGTCAGCCACACTCAGAGTGCCCACTCATAGTGCACATATAAAATGCTTGACCTTGCAGGTATGAAGAAGGTTAAAAACTGGTGGCTTGGCACGGCTATTGTGTGCAATGTCTTGACAAAGTTGGCATGTGCCACTGACCATGACCACACTGTTTACCAAGTACCTTAAACGGCTACAAATCATAACACGCGTCACCCACGGTCAGAGTGTCCAATCACTGTGCACATGTACTATGCATAATCTTGAAGGTGCAAACAATGTACAATACTGGTGGCTCGGTGTGACTATTGTGCGGAATGCCTTGACAAAGTTGGCATGTGCCACTGACCATGACCACAAATTTTACAAAGTACATTAAACGGCTATGAGTTATGACACAAGTCAGCCACGGTCAGAGTGTCCAATCACAGTGCACATATACTGGGAATGACCTTACAGGTATAAACAAGGAAGAATACTGGTGGCTCGATGTGGCTATTGTGCGCAATGCCTTAACAAATCGGCATGTGCCACTGACCATGACCACGAAGTTTACCAAGTGACTTTAACTTAACGAATCGTAACACAAGTCAGCCACGGTCAGAGTGGCCAATCACAGTGCACATCTAATATGCATGACCTTGCAGGTATACATAAGGTAAAAAACCAGTGGCTTGGCACGGCTATTGTGCGCAATGCCTTGACAAAGTTGGCATGTGCCTCTGACCATGACCACAACGTTTACCAAGTGACTTTAACTTCTACGAATTGTAACACGAGTCAGCCACATTCGGAGTGCCCAATCACAAGGCACATGTAATATGCATGACCTTGCCTTGAGTTGGCCGATGATCCGCTTCACCTCTTGTCAATACAGCGGCCCCGTGTCAGCAACATACCGGCTCACTTTGCCCTCCGCAAAGGCCAGGTCGGGCCGCGTCGCTACCATGGCGTACATGATGCTCCCCACTACAGACTGGTATGGTACACCTGCCATCTCCTCCTTCTCCTCGCCCGTGCTTGGTCCCATGCTCGAGCTCAGCTCACATGTGGTGGTCATGGGTGTGCCGATGGGGTTGCACTCCTCCATGATGTAGCAACGGAGCACTTCTTGCACGTACTTTGCCTGCCCCATCTTGAGCGTGCGTGCCTTGCGGTCCCTCTTGATGGCGATGCCGAGGTAGTACCCGAGCTGGCCCATGTCGGTCATTTTGAACCGACCGCCCAGCTGCCGCTTCAGGTTCACCAACTCCTTCATGTCCGACAAGACGATGATGAGATCATCAACATAAAGTACCACAATCTGGTACAAACCCGTCTTCTTCGGCACGTACACGCTGTGATCCGCATCGCAGCGCTTGAAGCCAAGCTCGGCCATGAAGCCGTCCATTTTCAGGCACCACATGAGTGGTGCTCGCTTCAGCCCGTAGAGCGTATTGCGAAGCCGGCACACCTTCCCCGGCGGCGCGTCCACCCTCTCCGGCACCTCCATGTAGACCTCCTTGTCCAGGTCAGCGTTGAGAAATGCGGTTTTCACGTCCATTTGGTGGACTTCGTAGTCGCCCGCTGCCCCCACGGAGAGGATGGAGCGGATGGAGGTGAACTTTGCCACTGGTGCAAAGGTTTTGTCGTAGTGTTCACCCTTTCGCTGGGCGTACCCCTTCGCCACCAGCCGCGCCTTGTGCCGCTCCACCTTCCCCTCCTTGATGAGCTTCTTCGTGAAGATCCACTTGGAGCTGATGGCTTTCTCACCCTCCGGCCTGTCGACCAGCTCCCAAGTTCCATTCTCCTCGTGGGAGGCGAGCTCAGATTTTATTGCTCCCTCCCACTCAGCCCCATCCTTCTGCTGCAATGCCTCCTTGACGGTTTCGGGCTCCTCTTGTGTAAAGAACGCTCGAGCAAACCCGATCCAGATGCCCTCCGTGGCATCGTACCTCTTTGTCGTCCTCCTTGCGCATCCGCTTCTTTGAGGCTGCTGCTGTTGAGGCTGCTGCTGCTGCTGCTGCTACCCCCTCACGACGCCGCTCACGTTGGTAGCCTACTCCCCCTCTCTCGGGGACCGTGAAGACGCGGGCTCACTCCCCGCCTCCTTGTTCAGCTCCACTGCTGTCTGTTCCTCAGACTCATTGTCTGACTCAGCTGAACGCACATCAGCCGCTCCTCCATCCCCCGCATGGTTCCCGCCGGTTGGAGCCGCTCAGACGTCACCCTCTTTTGCGTCCTCTGGCGTCTCCCCCTCGAGGAGTGGCAGCCACTCCCCACGCTTGGAAAGACCTGCGTCCTTGTCCGTCCAACGACTATCCTCGTCGAACGTGAC
>SZWC01004580.1:129630-147736 GCA_023375785.1 Penium margaritaceum
TGTTGCCGCTGTTCTCGTGTCTACATTCTTCTGACATGGTATCAGAGCATCAGGTAACATCACCTGGTGCCTTGGAACTGCGTCATCACTCTACCGCCATCTCTTCTCCAACACTTGTGCTCACATTCATCTATCGCTGCTACCGTCACCCCGCGCCTCTTCGCTTCGTCCGCAGCTGACATCAGCAGCCCCGCCTGACAAGTTCTCCACGCTGAAGAAACGCCTTGTCATCCCAAGGAAGCCCTGCGCCCATTTCCGCGCCCGTGGCCAACTACCAGTGACTTGTCGCCCACATCAGCTACAAGAAACTCTCAAGCCGCCGTCTGCCGTCAACCACCAAGAAGCTTCCTGCCGCCCGCCATCTGCTGCCCCTCATCACATCTGCATCCGCAAGCATCTCCTCCTCTTTAATCATACCTTATCAGCCTCATCTGTCCCTCCTCGCCGTCATCCTCAGCCCGCCCTCGTTCATCATCTTGAGCCGCCCTCTCGCATCGCTGACCTGTCTCATCAACAGCTGCAGCCAAAACTGCCGCCGTCAGGATATCGGACACCACCAGTCTTCCTGCTCCACTTCCGAGCCAGCTGGGGAACAAGCTGTCACTCTCCTGACATCAGCGGTCCAGTGGATCTGCCCGCTGCCTGACTCCCTCTATCGCAACCAACTTCTTCCAGCTGACAGGACATTGGACACCACCAGTCTTCCTGCTCCCACTTCCAAGCCAACTGGGGAACAAGCCGTCACTCTCCTAAACGTTAAAAGAAGTAGTTGTGTCACTCTGCCTTCCTACCGCATTGTCTTCCATCTTGGCTCTCTCCGCTCGCGTCTCTCCCTGTTTCCCGCCTCCTTTATCAGCATCAGCCTTCGGCCTTCATCTTTGCTCGTCTCCGTCATTCCTCCTCCTCCTCGCTCGAGTTTCATCTACTTCACCAGGCACTCGTTCCTGCCTCATCTCTGCTTCACCATCATCAGCATTATTCACCTTCCATTCATCATCCGCATCAGTATCGCTTTATCGCGCACGAGGTTCTGCCCCTGCGCCCACTCATCAATCAATCGCTTCCTCCGCTTCCGCATCGTCTTCAGTTCGGCACAAGGATCCGCCCGGTCGCATCGCCCTTTTCCGCGACGACCTGCACCCACGCAGAAACTTCCTTCAAGCGCACGCGGCTCGCCCGCGCGCCCACTCCATTATCCATCAATCCTCCGCCATCATCCGCTTCCGCTCCGCTCGGCACAAGGTTCCACCCGATCGCATCGCCCATTGCGCAACGACCTGCGCCCACGCCAAAAACATCCGTCGCGCACGCGGTTTGCCCCTGCGCCCACTCCATCATCAATTACTACTCCATCAGTATCATTTTCTGCTCGGCACACAGATTTGCCCGGTCGCATCGCCTGCTCCGCGACGACCTGCGCCTACGTCAAAATTCCCCAAGCGCACGAGGTTACATCCCTGCGCCCATTCAACTACTCCTCGTCCCTGCTGCTAACTTCTCTCATGCTGATCTGATCACCACTCTCGGCTTAACCTCTCATTCTTCAATCGTGATCCGCCGCTTCAACTGCCATTGCCCTTCTCCTCCATCTAGCATGGCCAACCCTTGGGATGGCTGCACCATTCTTGAAGAAGATGGAAGCAACATCTACAGCTGGTCACATAATGTGCTGACCTTGACCAGCACCATCTTTATCAATGAGTACCGTGTTTCCGACTTCCTTCTCGGGGCCTACGAGCATTAGCGCACGCCTCAGCATCCTCCACATCTCTACAATGCAACATTCCTTCTGATATGGGGACATCTCTTCAACCTCGTGGATATGTCATTCCATCACCTATGCATCAATGCAAGGAATGGACCAAAACTCCGGTTCAGCCTGCAGCAGGAACCATGGAAATAGCGATGGATCACTCTCTCCTGCCGAGACAATCCCATCATTCCACCGCTGCCTAAGGACCCCAACTCCAGATCCTTCCTCAAAATTGATATGGTACCAGCAGAGGAAGAAGAGGAAGAAGAAGAGGAACCAGTGGAAGAAGGGTCCCCAATACTTGCCCCTATCTGTGCCGTAGTGGGACAAGGACAAGCTGCCGAAACCATCTACAAGGAAGTGAGCATTATCCAAAAATGGCAAACTCAAATCTACAACCTTCTCTACCCAGAGATCGTTGGTGGATTTGCAACTACCAATACCCTCCTTGGAAGATTGAAGTATCTTGGCAAGCGCTGCTCCCCAGCTGGGATGACCAGAAAGCAGGATACCCTTGACTACCGTCTCCGTGCATGGCTGCGACGCTTCATGACCAGAGACGTACACTATCTGGTGGCAGCTCATCCGAATGATCAGCACGCCATGTGGAAGGGTCTTCTTGAACACTGCAATGGTCAACTCCCAGAAGATTGGGAAAAATACTGCCACTAACTCTTGTCGGACTCAGGGGGTCTGTTGGAAATCATCGACTCTGACAATAGTTATTCCGACTTCTCAATAACGGTTCAGGTCCGAGACTGAACCACCTTCACCCAACGGCCCTCGGTCAGACTAACCGTTGAGCCCAACATGTCAAGCCATCCCTTAATAACGTGACATCTGTCACCCGCGTCCGGCTAGCGGAAAGAAGCCGTTGCTCTGCTTGCTTGTCCTGTCCTGTCCTTTTATGACTGAGGATGTTCATTCCCTTGAGTTAACCAGAATAGTTCTGCTCATCTTGTTCCCCTTTGGTCCCGCGGCTTCACCGCCGTGTCTTTGCTCTGCTCATCCCTCGTACTTTCTGTCTTCGCCAACTCTCAACGCTTCGCTCTGTCACTCTCGCTCCTTCGCTCAGCTCTCATACTCCGCCAGGCGTCGCTCCCATCGTCAGCACTCTCTCTCACATCAACCTGTCTACCTCAACTACCTCGCGTCTCAACCTCTTTTAGCTCCCGCGACTAACTCCTCGGACCGCTCTTGTTTACGCTGACGTACATGTGCATGTTCCGATGCTTCTGCCTGTTTCTGTTGCCGCTGCTATTGTGTCTACATTCTTCTGACATGGTATCAGAGCATCAGGTAACATCACCTGGTGCCTTGGAACTACGTCATCACTCTGCTGCCATCTCTTCTCCAACACTTGTGCTCACATTCATCTATCGCCGCTACTGTCACCCCGCGCCTCTTCGCTTCGTCCGCAGCTGACATCAGCAGCCTCCGCGGGTCGAAGAGCTGGTACACCTTGCTCCCACTCTCGTACCCGACGAAGATGCACCGGTGAGTCCGCGGGTCCAGCTTGCCCCGCCCCTCCCGTGCCTTCACAACAGCATGTGCAACGCAGCGAAATATACGGAGGTGAGCCACAGTTGGCTTCCTCCTGCTCCATACTACTTGTGGCGTCTTCTATACCCTGGATTCCGTATCTTTCAGTGGCTTCGTCGGTGTCAGGTTCATGATGTATGCCGCTGTCCGTGCCTCCTCCTCCCAGTACTTTTACGCGAGGCCGGAATCGCTCAACATAGACCGGAACATGTTTAGGATGGTGCAGTTTGCCCTCTCGGTGACGCCGTTCTGCTGCAAGAATGTGGCGTAGTTTTCTACCAGGCGATCTGCTGGAAATCATCGACTCCGACAAGAGTTCTTCTGACTTCTCAATAACGGTTCAGGTCCGAGACCAAACCACCTTGACCCAACGGCCCTCGGTCAGACTAACCGTTGAGCCCAACATGTCAAGCCATCCTCTAATAACGTGACATCTGTGACCCGCGTCCAGCTAGCGCAAAGAAGCCAATGCTTTGCTTGTTTGTCCTGTCCTGTCCTTTTATGACCAAGGATGTTCATTCCCTCGAGTTAACCAGAGTAGTTATGCTCATCCCGTTCCCCTTTGGTTCCCCGGCTTCGCCGCCGTGTCTTCGCGCTGCTCCTCCCTCACACTTTCTGTCTTTGCCAACTCTCAACACTTCGCTCCGTCACTCTCGCTCCTTTGCTCAGCTCTCATGCTCTGCCAGGCGTCGCTCCCCTCGCCAGCACTCTATCTCACATCAACCTGTCTACGTCAACTACCACGCGTCTCTGCCTCCATCAGCTCCCGCGACTAACTCCTTGGACCGCTCTTGCTTACGCTGACGTACATGTGCATGTTCCGATGCTTCTGCCTGCTTTTGCTGCCGCTGTTCTCGTGTCTGCATTCTTCTGACACGATCGCCTTCCTCTTCATCCATGCCGAGCAGCCCTCGTACTCGTCGCCATTATTGCTCTGAAATGCTTTCACCTTAAATTCCGTTTGCCGCTTCACTGCTGCCACGAACTCCTCCATGCATGAGAGCACATCACTCTTTTTCTTGATGTTGTAGATGTACAGTTTGCGGCTGTGGTCGTCGATGAAGGTGACAAAGTTTTCAGAAGATTGTTTGGAACAATAACTGTGAAGTGGGTACGGCCCGGGATGCGGGCGAGCCGCGAGGTGAGCCACAGCGCTTGAGGCGCGGGCTGGACCTGTTGGGATTGCCGCAGTACCACAGGACGAGCATAATGAGTCACGAGAAGATGAATGTATGCGTGGGTGCGGTGCTCAAGCATGAGTGCTGAGGATTGATCAGATGTGGCAATAAGAAAGATGAACGGGTTGAGAATGAGTGAAGGAGGTGCCGAGGCGCGGGCCGAAAGGCCTCAGCGCTGAGGCACGAGCCTTAACTGTCGATGGTGATGACTGCAGTACTTCGGTGTGGGCAGCCAGCGGGGCAAGCCACAGCTACCGAGGACGGACCTGCATGAAGATTAGGCGAGTTAGCGTAAGCGAATGAGCGGAGGCCACAGTCAAGAGAGGCGGGCACAAGACAAGCGATGAATGAACTGAGGGCGCCATAGCTTGCAGGCGGGCAGCCAAACGATGAGGAACGGAAGGAAGCGCCACAGCCAAGAGGCGGGCAGCCAAGCGATGAGAAGCAAGAAGACTGCGCCACAGCCCGAAGGCGGGCAGCGAGATGATGGAGGAAACATGAATCTTAGTAGATTAACTAGAGCAATACAGTAGCACGGGTACATATAGGATCCTACTCCTATCTAACAAAGAAGGTTGCTACTAAGGTGGATAGTAGCTGAGGTGCAGCCGCAGACGAGCTGCTACTGCTGCTGCTGCTGAGCAGGGGCGAGACACTGGTCAGTGCGCAGTGCCTGGTCCGTTGGGGAGTTCCCGCTCTGGTGTGACGGAGCCCGCGTTCCTGCTCGTTGTCGCATTGTGGCTACCGAGCTGCTCAGTCGTTGGCGCCTCTGCCGGTCTGTTGGCATCCCTGCCAGTCATTTTTGTCGGTCGCTGGTTTGCTCCAGTGATTACATGGCACCGATACCCGGTTGGCCTTTTCCGACCATTGCTTCTGAAAGTGGTTTGGCACCTTTCAGTGTGTCGGCTGTTGGAGGTGCACCGGACTGCTGAATATTGTTTCTTTCCTGGCTTCAAGGCTTGGGGTCCCATTGCAGTGGTAGTGCCGGCGGACCCGGGTGCCTGTTTGTCTTGTGGGTATTGGTGTTTTTCTCTGACACCCCCCGTCAATACCACAAGACACAAGCTGCTTGCCAATGCCTCAGTGGATTTGTTGCTGTCAGTGTACCGAGGGAGAGACTTGTCAGTTTTGGCTGATGTTGTTCATCGAGGATAGTTTCTCTGGAACTGAGTAGCATCTATTGGAGAGAAGTACTCTTATGACCGGAGAACAACAGAGTTGGAGGCCACGTGGCTTGGTGGGGAGCAGGGACTGGTGATGCTTTTGCAGTGTCAGGGTTGCTGTCGAACTTGTGTCATGGCGCAGATGGGGAGGAAGAAGAAGGTAGTCAAAAGGTACTGGAGAGAGTGGGCTGATAGAGTTGGTGAGCATAAAAGGGTCATGGCGGGTTGCTTTAACCGTTGCGTATTGCTGGTTTTGTTGGGAGGCGATGCTGAGGAGGTCAGGAACTGCTGGTGGTGCTGGTGAAGACTGAGCTGCAGCTGGTGTGTTCGGTGATGGTGTGCACTCCAGATGATGTGGTGAGCTCAAAACGGTTGGTGTGACCATGGCAGTCAGGAGGGAAGGTTGAGGTTTTATAGTTTCAGTCTGCTGGTGGCAGACTTCTGTGGAGTACTGTGCATTGATCTTTGTAGAGCTTGGAGTGTGCAGGTCCAGGGTGACACCGTAGAAAGTTTGCATGAAGGAGGTGAGTTCGTCATGAGTGAAAAGAGGTGATGATACAGTAAGTGACTGGAGAGGCTCGTCCTGGGCTTGGTTGTGGTCGTGACGATCTGCTGGTTGTAAGTCTGTGGGGCAAGTGGACACGGAATCCCATGTGGCGGTAAGGTTCGCTGATGGTTGTTACTGAGGATGTGGGGAGGATGTCGGCTCAACTTCTGTTCCCGCACTGCGAGAGTGGCTGTGGAAGAATAACAGGATCTTCCTCCGTTGTCTCCGCGAACGGCTCTTCAGTTTGCTCCGAGAGTGTAGTTGCTGGATATTGAACGAAGATGAAGAAGGACAAGGAGGTGGAGCTACTGGCTGGTTGGATGATGTTGGTAACAAACTGAGGAGAAAGGTTGGCGCCTTTTTCTATCGTGGTTGGATCATTGCTTGAGGCCAGCAAATATGAGTGGGTGCAGTTGCTGAGTATGTCTTCTGCGTCAGGGGTGTCTGGAGAGAAGCTGAAGTTCTTTGAGAAGATGTTGCCTGACAGAGGCAGTCTGGGTGGCGGTTCAGTGTGGATGGGCTGCTGTCGAGGCTCGTTGCGTCAAGGTGGAGCTTTGGAGTGGCCAGGAGACTGCTGTAGAGCTCTGTGACTGGGTGAAGCAGATGAGCGGTTATTCCTGGTGGTGGATCATCTTGGTGGAGGTACAAGAAGAAGCCCAGCAATGAAAAGGATGCAGAGGATTCCAGAGCAGGCAAGGTCGAGGGTGAGGTTGTAGTTTAGTCGAGGGATAATCCCAATGAAGGCCGTTCTTTCGAATAGAAGACAGCCAAGATCCTCTCGCTTGTCTGGTTGCAGATGGCAGATGTTGATTAGTGGCAGGGATGTCATTGCTGATGAATGAGATATCGTTGCTGCTGCTGGTTTGGATAATGCTTGACGGCTGCTTCTGCTGAGGGGTGTTGCTGCTGCTGTGATGGTGCCGTTGTGGTGATGCCTCGTGGGACTCCAACTGTCCAACAAAGCCAGAAGGAGGATCATGGCTTGCAGCTGAGGGTCGACCTTCCACCCGGTGGCTAAGCACTCGGCAATAAGGGACTCGATCTGCTACAGGATCTCCATGGTGTCGTCGCCTTCATTAGCTCGGAGGGTGACGAGCCTCTTAAAGACGAAGAGTTGGTTAGCAAGGTTGGTAGATGAGTAGATGGTGCATAGCTTCTTCCACGCCTCCGCGGCCTCCGTGCATCCTTGAATGAGGGAGCGCTGTGTCGGAGCAAGCGCATACACCAACAAGGCAAGCGCCTTCTTGTTACGCTTATTGTACGTGTCCACTTCCTCCGGCATCGTGGTATCCGAAGGCGCAGTTTCTTCACCCTTGACCTGTTCAAGCAGGCCCTTGTCATCAAGGAAGACCTCAAACTCCCACCTCAACAGGTGGAAGCCAAGCCTGTCAAACTTAGAGACGCCGATGCTGTCTTGCTCGGTCGGTGCCATGGCACGTGGCGGTAGCGTGCACGTTGTAGAGCTAGGATCCTTCTTGCCACGTGGACCCATAACCCTTTGTTGGCACTAGTGGATGTGGAGGCACCCTCAAGGATGCCTAGCTCTTGCTGATGGACGCTACCAATGTTTGGGGCAGCCAATGGACACCAATGGTGAAGAGTGTGGAGCACGAGGATCACGGATGTGAGTGGGCAGAACACGTCGCATTCAGTAGAACTGTATCAAAGCACGTTTTTGTTAGTCAGCACAGTAAGATTATATCAGATCCTCATAGCCTGTGACCTAAGCTTTCCAGCGCATCCAAACACGCCCAAATCGGAGCAGTAGAGCCCCTGCTACGGCCATCAAAGTAACCCTTGGTGGAGCCGTCCACCTTGCCTTGCACGCTAGGCAACGGGAGGCCCTTCAACGATGACCGGTCGAAGCGCCCTTCCTTGCCCAGAAGTCAAGGAGAAGTTCACCCTGGTCAAGGAGAGCCCTCTGGTTGCTTCTTTTATGGCCCAGGTGCATTTGGAGCTCGCTGGAGTTGAACTCGGATCACCGGCGGTGGATTATCCCGCCACCCATGGCGGGTACCATATTCCACCCGCCCAACACCCGAACTTTGGGCCAGGCTAACTTTCTGAATACTCACTTAAATTGAGCGATTGAAAGCTTGATCTTGCACGAAGAAATCCACGAAATCCAAATGTAAAGTCAGATCTGGTGTTTGACCACTCTCCACTGGTCTACCCTGGGAACACAATCAACGGCACTCGTGGCAAGGGGCACACTATGTCAACACTGACCATGACCACAAAGTTTACCAAGTACATTAAACGGCTATGAATCATAACACGGGTCAGCCACAGTCAGCGTGTCCAATCACAGTGCAGTTATAATTGGCATGACCTTGCAGGTATAAACAAGGTAGAATAATGGTGGATGGGCGTGGCTATTGTGTGCAATGCCCTGAAAAAGCTGGCATGTGCCACTGACCATGTCCACAAATGTATCCAAGTGACTTTACTTCTATTCATCATAACACGAGTCAGCCACGGTCAGATACTCCTATCTGCGTGCAGATGCATTAGGCAGGATCTCACAGGTACAAACAAGGTAAAACATTGGTGGCTTGGTGTGGCTATTGTGCGCAATGCATTGACAAAGTTGGCATGTGCCACTGACCATGACCGCAAAGTTTACCAAGTGACTTTAACTTCTACGAATCGTAACACGAGTCAGCCACGATCAGAGTGCCCAATCACAATGTACATCTAACATGCATGACCTTGCAGGTAAAGAAAAGGTAAAAAACCGGTGGCTTGGCACGGCTATTGTGCGCAATGCCTTGACAAAAATGGCATGTGCCACTGACCATGACCACAAAGCTTACCAAGTGACTTTAACTTCTACGGATCGTAACACGAGTCAGCCATGGTCAGAGTGCCCACTCATAGTGCACATATGATATGTATGACCTTGCTGGTATAAACAAGTTAAACAACTGGTGGCTTGGCCCAGCTATTGTGCGCAATGCATTGACAAAGTTGGCATGTGCCACTGACAATGACCACAACGTTTACCAAGTACCTTAAACGGCTATGAATCATAACACGAGTCAGCCACGGTCAGAGTGTCCAATCACAGTGCAGATATATTGGGGATGACCTTACAGGTATAAACAAGGTAAATTACTGGTGGCTTGGTGTGGCTATTGTGTGCAATGCCCTGACAACGTTGGCCTGTGCCATTGACCGTGACCACAAATGTATCCAGGTGATTTTTACTTCTATTGATCATAACACGAGTCTGTCTGAAGAATGCAGACACGAAAAAAGAAGCAGCAGAAGCAAGCAGAAGCGTCAGAACACGCAAGTATGCGTCAGCGGAGTGACGTAGGCAAGGGCGGTCCGAGGAGTTAGTCGCGGAAGCTGATAGAAGCTGAGAGGCGAGATAGATGATGTAGACGGTTGATGTGCGAAAGAGTGCTGGCGACATGAGTGATCGTTGGCGGAGTGTGAGAGCTGAGCGAAGGAGCGAGAGTGACGTAGCGAAGCGTTGAGAGNGATGGGAGTATCGTTTTCTGTCGGTTGACGACATGGTCACTCCGCAGGAGGAAAGAAGGTGGTGCCACATTGCTCCAAGGTCTCCTGGATGGGAGTTCACCAGAGCGTGTAGGCGGGCAGGAACTATCTCCTTGAATCGAGTTTTGACTTGCCTGTCGGCTGATGCATAGAGAGCATTTGACTCCTCCGCTGGCAATGGGTCGAGGTTGAGGCGGTCTCCAAGCAAACGGTCTGTTAGGCCAAAGCCATACAAAAGGGAAGGAAATAGCCACTGAAGAACCTGATCCATCTAGTCTCGTGCGGAAACTGGAAGCGGTCGTCCATCACTTTCTCCAGCTTGTGTGGTGAGCATGAGAACCTGGACTGGGGCAGGGATAATGTAGGTTGCATTGTAGCATGTCCTGTCAATCCAGTTTCTCCATGAGGCTTGATGAGGAATTTGCTCCCAAATGAGAGGTCCGGTACGAGGCTCCAGCAAATGGTGATGGTAGGATGGATGAAGACAAGGACGGAGTAGATCACAGATAGTGCGAAGAGATCTCTCATATAGCTGTGACTGTCCGCGACCTGTGTGCTGGTGCCCATAGTGGCCAAGGAGCATGCGATCACCACGATGGGGATACAGTGTCCACCATTGTGCGTGCCTGATGACAGCAAATTCCCATCCTGTAGCGTATTCTCCGTTGGCAGCAAGGACAGGAGTTGCAAGAGCATGCTGGGACATGACTTGCAGTTGAAAGGACGACGCGGTAGATGAGGAGAGTGTAGGAGAGACTAGGATTTGAGAGGCAGGTGTGATGCTGTAGAGGTTGCTGATAGAGGGAGGCCGATGATGAAGAAGGGCGGCAAGATGATCGAGTGGGTGTTGAGGTAACGGCAACTGTGTTGTGGAGGACGCGGGTTGTTGTGAGTTGGTGGTTTGATTGGAAGAATTCATGTGGCGAGCAAGTGATGAAGAGGCTGATGACTACGAATGATTCTGAAGCCGAGAAGTGAGTGCATGGGTGAAACCGCGTGCACGACAGATGTTTTCGGTGTGGACGCAGGTTGTCGCGGAATAGGCGATGTGACCGGGCGGATCCTTGTGCAGAGCGAAGAGGAAGCAGATAATGGCAGAGGAACAATGGATGATGGAGTGGGCGCAGGGGCAAGACCTCGTGCGTGATTTAAGTAAGGGAGTAGGGTGCGACAAGGAGAAGGCAGATGCCGACGCGCCGCGAGAAATCTCCTGCCCGCGTGGGTGCAGACTGCTACAGAAGCGGGCAGCTAGCTCATGCAGATCTTTATGCCGATCACAGATGTTGATGATTGCTGATGATGAAAGTGGAGGCTGATAACGATGGCTGAGTGAGCGCAGGGGCAAGTCGCGTGCGCTTGAAGGAGGTTTCGGTGTGGGAGCAGGTCGTCGCGAAAAAAGACGATGCGACCAGGTGCATCCTTGTGCCGAGCTGGAAGCGATTGCGGAAGCGGAGGAAGCGATTGATTGATGAGTGGGTGCAGGGGCGGAACCACGTGCGCAGAAGGAAGTTTTGGCGTGGGCGCAGGTCGTCGCAGAAAAAGGTGATGCGACCGGGCGGATGCTTGTGCCGAGCTGGAAGGGATGCGGAAGCTAAGGAATCGATTGATTGATGAGTGCGCGCAGGGATGAAACCACGTGCGCGAAGGGATGCTGTTGATGACGATGATGGATGCGAAGGTGGCGCGGGGAATGCTGATGACGGAGAGATGAAGACGAGGCAGGAGACGGACGTCTGATGAAGCTGAGGATGCTGGAGCGAGGAGGAGTGATGGAGGCAAATGAAGATGAAGACCGAAGGCTGATGATGATGAAGGAGAAGAGGGATAGGGAGCGATGCGAGCGGGGGGAGGCGTGGTGAGAGGCGACGCAGCAGAGAGATCACAACCACTTCTTCTTGCGTTCAAGAGAGTGACGGCTTGTTCCCCAGTTGGCTCGGAAATGGGAGCAAGAAGAGTGGTGGTGTCCGATATCCTGTTCGCTAGAGGAGGTTGGTTGCAGCAGAGGGAGTCACGCAGCGGGGAGGTCCACTGGACCGCTGATGTCAGGAGAGTGACGACTTGTTCCCTAGTTGGCTCGGAAGTGGGAGCAGGAAGACTGGAGGTGTCCGATATCCTGACGGCGGCAGTTTTTCCTGTAGCTGTTGACAAGACGAGGCGGCGATGCGAGAGGGTGGCTCGAGATGATGGACGAGGGCGGGCTGAGGATTACGGTGAGGAAGGAGCAGATGAAGCTGATGAGGCGGGATGAAGGAGGAGGAAATGCAGGCGAAGGCAGATGAGGGGCAGCGGGTAGCAGATGGCAGACGGCCGCTCGAGAGTTGCTTGCGCCTGATGTGGGCGATAGGTCACCGGTTGTTGGCCACGGGCGCGCAGATGGGCGCAGGGCTTCCTTGGGATGACAAGGCGTTTCTTCAGTGCGGAGAACTTGTCAGGCAGAGCTGCTGATGTCAGCTGCTGGCGAAGCGACGCGGCGTGGGACGATGATAGCGGCGGCAGAGGATTGCAGGAGAAAGCGATGGCGGGAAGATGGCGGCAGAGTGATGACGAAGTTACGGGGCACCAGGTGATGTTGCCTGGTGCTCTGATACCATGTCAGAAGAATGGAGATACCAGAAAAGCAGTGGCAAAAGCAGGCAGAAGCGTCAGAACACGCAAGTATATGTCAGTGGAGTGACGTAGGCGAGGACGGTCCGAGGAGATAGTCACGGAAGCTGATAGAAGCTGAGAGGCGAGATAGCTGAGGTAGACGGTTGATGTGAGAAAGAGTGCTGGCGAGATGAGTGATGGTTGGCGAAGAATGAGAGTTAAGCGAAGGAGCGAGCGCGACAGAGTGAAGCGTTGAGAGGGGCTGGCAATGACAAAGAATGCGAGGAGCGAGCAGAGCAAAGACACGGCGGCGAAGCCGCGGAACCAAATGGGAACTGGATGAGCAGAGCTGTTCTGGTTAAGTCAAGGGAATGAACGTCCTCGGTATAAAAAGGACAGAACAGGACAAAGTAGCAACGGCTTCTTTCCGCTAGCCGGACGCGGATGACAGGTGCCAGTTTTTTAGGGGATGACTTGGACTGTCGGGTCTAACGGTTAGGTCGACTGAGAGACCGTTGCCAAGGTGATTCAGGTGAGGACCTGAACCCTTATTGAGAGCTCGGTATTTTCTTGAGGAGTGACCTCTGTCAGAGTCCTTGTGTTTTTTGACGTGGCTATTGTGTGCAATGCCATGACAACGTTAGCATGTGCCACTGACCATGACCACAAATGTATCCAAGTGACTTTTACTTCTATTGATCACAACACGAGTCAGCCACGGTCAGAGTATCCAATCACAATGCAGATGTACTAGGCATGATCTTGCAGGTGCAAACAAGGTAGAATACTGGGGGCTCGGTGTGGCCATTGTGTGCAATGCCTTGACAAAGTTGGCATGTGCCACTGACCATGACCACAAAGTCTACCAAGTGACTTTGACTTCTACGAATCATAACACGAGTCAGAGTGCCCAATCGAAACACACATCTAGTATGCATAACCTTGTAGGCAAAAACAAGGTAAAAAACTCGTGGCTTGGCACGGCTATTGTGCGTAATGCCTTGAGAAAGTTGGCATGTGCCACTGACCATGACCACAAAGTTTACCAAGTACATTAAACGGCTATGAATCATAACACAATTCAGCCACATTCAGAGTGTCCAATCACAGTGCAGATATACTAGGCATGACCTTGCATGTATAAACAAGATAGAATACTGGTGGCTCGGTGTGGCTATTGTGCGCATCTCCTTGACAACGTTGGCATGTGCCAGTGACCATGACCACAAATGTATCCAATTGACCTTTACTTCTATTGATCATAACACGAGTCACCCACGGTCACAGTGTCCAATCACGATACAGATGTACTAGGCATGATATTGCGGGTAAAAACAAGGTAGAATACTGGTGGCTCGATGTGGCTATTTTACGCTATGCCTTGACAAAGTAGGCATGTGCCACTGACCATGACCACAAATGTATGTAAATGACTTTTACTTCTATTGATCATAACACGAGTCAGCCACGGTCAGAGTGTCCAATCACCATGCACATCTAACATGCATGACCTTGCAGGTATAAACAAGGTAAAAAACCGGTGACTTGGCATGGCTATTGTGCGCAATGCCTTGACAAAGCTGGCATGTGCCACTGACCATGACCACAAAGTTTACCAAATACCTATATACGGCTATGAATCATAACACGAGTCAGCCACGGGCAGAGTGTCCTATCACAGTGCAGATATAAAGGGCATGACCTTGCAGGTACAAAACACGGTAGAATGCTGGTGGCTCGGTGTGGCTATTGTGCGCAATGCCTCGACAAAGTTGGCATGTGCCACTGACCATGACCACAAATGTATCCAAGTGACTTTTACTTCTATTGAGCATAACACGAGTCAGCCACGGTCAGATTGTCCAATTACAGTGCAGATGTACTAGGCATGATCCTGCAGGTGCAAACAAGGTAGAATACTGGTGGCTCGGTGTGGGTATTGTGCATAATGCCTTGACAAAGTTGGCATGTGCCTCTGACCATGACAACAATCCAAATGACTTTGACTTCTATGAATCATAACACGAGTCAGCCACGGTCAGAGTGCCCAATCAAAACGCACATCTAATATGCATGACCTTACATGTATAAACAAGGTTAAAAACCGGTGGCTTCGCACGGCTATTGTGCGCAATGCCTTGACAAAGTTGGCATCTGCCACTGACCATGACCACAAAGATTACCAAGTACATAAAACGGCTATGAATCATAACACAAGTCAGCCACAGTCAGAGTGTCCAATCATATTGCAGATATAATGGGCATGACCTTGCAGGTATAAACAAGGTAGAATCATGGTGGATGGGTATGGCTATTGTGTGCAATGCCTTGACAAAGTTGGCATGTGCCACTGACCATGACCACAAATGTATCCAAGTGACGTTTTCGTCTATTCATCATAACACGAGTCAGCCACGGACAGAGTGTCCAATCACAGTGCAGATGTATTGAGCATGTATTGCAGGTACAAACAAGGTAAAACACCAGTGGCTTGGTGTGGCTATTTTGGCAATGCCTTGACAAAGTTGGCATGTGCCACTGACCATGACCACATAGTTTACCAAGTTACTTTAACTTATATGAATCAGAACACGAGTCAGCCACGGTCAGAGTGCCCAAGCACAGTGCACATGTAACATGCATGACCTTGCAGGTAAAAACAAGGTAAAAAACCGGTGGCTTGGCACGGCTATTGTGCGCAATGCATTGACAAAATTGGCATGTGCCACTGACCATGACCACAAAGTTTACCAGGTGACTTTAACTTATACGAATCGTAACACGAGTCAGCCACGTTCAGAGTGCCCAATCACAAGGAACATCTAATATGCATTACCTTGCAGGTATAAACAAGCTACAAAACTGGTGGCTTGGCCCGGCTATTGTGCGCAATGCCTTGACAAAGTTGGCATGTGCCACTGACCATGACCACAAAGTTTACCAAGTACCTTAAACGGATATGAATCATAACACGAGTCAGCCACGGTCAGAGTGTCCAATCACAGTGCAGATATACTGGGCATGACCTTACATGTATAAACAAGGTAAAATACTGGTGGCTCGGCGTGGCTATTGTGCGCAATGCCTTGACAGAGTTGGCATGTGGCACTGACCATGACCACAAATGTGACCAAGTGACTGTTACTTGTATTGATCATAACATGAGTCAGCCACGGTCACAGTGTCCAATCACAGTGCAGATGTACTAGGCATGCTCTTGCAGGTACAAACAAGGTAGAATACTGGTGGCTTGGTGTGGCTATTGTGCGCAATGCCTGTACAAAGTTGGCATGTGCCACTGACCATGACGACAAAGTTTACCAAGTGACTTTGACTTCTACGAATCATAACACGAGCCAGCCACGGTCAGAGTGCCCAATCAGAACGCACATCTAATATGCATGACCTTGCAGGTACAAAAAAGGTAAAAAACCAGTGGCTTGGCACGGCTATTGTGCGCAATGCCTTGACAAAGTAGGTATGTGCCACTGAGCATGACCACAAAGTTTACCAAGTACATGTAACGGCTATGAATCATAACACAAGTCAGCCACAGTTAGAGTGTCCAGTCACAGTGCAAATATACTGGGCATGACCTTACAGACATAAGGTAGAATACTGGTGCCTCGGTGTGGCTATTGTGCGCAATTCCTTGACAAAGTTGGCATGTGCCACTGACCGTGACCACAAATATATCCAAGTGACTTTTACTTCTATTGATCATAACACCAGTCAGCCACGGTCAGAGTGTCCAATCACAATACAGATCTGCTAGGCATGATCTTGCATGTACAAACAAGGCAGAATACTGGTGGCTCGGTGTGGCTATTTTGCGCTATGCCTTGACAAGGTTGGCATGTGCCACTGACCATGACCACAACGTTTACTAAGTCCCTTAAATGGCTATGAATCACAATACGAGTCAGCCACGGGTAGAGTGTCCAATCACAGTGCAGATATACTGGGCATGAACTTGCAGGTATAAAACAGGGTAGAATACTGGTGGCTCGGTGTGGCTATTGTACGCAATGCCTTTAAAAAGTTGGCATGTGCCACTGACCATGACCACAAATGTATCCAAGTGACTTTTACATATATTGATCATAACATGAGTCAGCCACGGTCAAGTGTCCAATCACAGTGCAGATGTACTGGGCATGATCTTACAGGTTCAAACAAGGTAGAATACTGGTGGCTCGGAATGGCTATTGTGCGCAGTGCCTTGACAATGTTGGCATGTGCCACTGACCATGACCACAAAGTTTACCAAGTGATTTTAACTTCTACGAATCGTAACACGAGTCAACCACGGGCAGAGTGCCCAATAACAGTCCACATTTAATATACATGATCTGGCAGGTATAAACAAGGTAAACAACCGGTGGCTTGGCCCGGCTATTGTGCGCAATGCCTTGACAAAGTTGGCATGTGCCACTGACCATGACCACAAAGTTTTCCAAGTGACTTTGTTTTCTACAAATCGTAACAAGGTAAAATACCGGTGCCAAGGCTTTAGCGTCTACGAATCGTAACACGATTCAGCCACATTCAGAGTGCCCAATCACAGTGCACATCTAATATGCATGACCTTGCAGGTATAAACCAGGTAAAATAGCGGTGGCTTGGCACTGCTAGTGTGCGCAATGCCTTGACAAAGTTAGCATGTGCCACTGACCATGACGACAAAGTTTACCAAGTGACTTTGACTTCTACGAATAATAACACGAGCCAGCCACGGTCAGAGTGCCCAATCAGAACGCACATCTAATATGCATGACCTTGCAGGTATAAACCAGGTAAAATAGCGGTGGCTTGGCACTGCTAGTGTGCGCAATGCCTTGACAAAGTTAGCATGTGCCACTGACCATGACGACAAAGTTTACCAAGTGACTTTGACTTCTACGAATAATAACACGAGCCAGCCACGGTCAGAGTGCCCAATCAGAACGCACATCTAATATGCATGACCTTGCAGGTATAAACCAGGTAAAATAGCGGTGGCTTGGCACTGCTAGTGTGCGCAATGCCTTGACAAAGTTAGCATGTGCCACTGACCATGACGACAAAGTTTACCAAGTGACTTTGACTTCTACGAATAATAACACGAGCCAGCCACGGTCAGAGTGCCCAATCAGAACGCACATCTAATATGCATGACCTTGCAGGTATAAACCAGGTAAAATAGCGGTGGCTTGGCACTGCTAGTGTGCGCAATGCCTTGACAAAGTTAGCATGTGCCACTGACCATGACGACAAAGTTTACCAAGTGACTTTAACTTATATGAATCGTAACACGAGTCAACCACGGTCAGAGTGCCAGATCACAGTGCACATCTAATATGCATGACCTTGCAGGTATAAAAAAGGAAAAAACGTGGTGGCTTGGCACACCTATTGTGCGCAATGCCTTGACCAAGTTGGCATGTGCCACTGACCATGACCACAAAGTATACCAAGTGACTTTATTTTTCTACAAATCGTAACATGTGTCAGCTACTGTCAGAGTGCCCAATCACAGTTCAGATGTACTAGGCATGACCTTAGAGGAATAAACAAGGTAAAAAACCGGTGGCTTGGCACGACTATTGTGCGCAATGCCTTGACAAAGTTAGCATGTGCCACTGACCATGACCACAAAGTCTACCAAATACCTTCAACGGCTATGACTCATAACACGAGCCAGCCATGGTCAGAGTCTCCAATCACAGTGCAGATGTACTAGGCATGATCTTACAGGTACAAAAAAGGTAGACTACTGGTGGCTTGGTGTGGCTATTGTGCGCAATGCCTTGACAAAGTTGGCATGTGCCACTGACCATGACCACAAAGT
>SZWC01004580.1:148120-170914 GCA_023375785.1 Penium margaritaceum
GGCTATTGTGCGCAATGCCTTGACAAAGTTGGCATGTGCCACTGACCATGACCACACTGTTTACCAAGTACCTTAAACGGCTACGTATCATAACACGCGTCACCCACGGTCAGAGTATCCAATCACTGTGCAGATGTACTAGGCATGATCTTAAAGTTACAAACAAGGTAGAATACTGGTGGCTCGGTGTGGCTATTATGCGGAATGCCTTGACAAAGTTGGCATGTGCCACTGGCCATGACCACAAAGTATACCAAATGACTTCATTTTCTACAAATCGTAACACGTGTCAGCTACAGTCAGAGTGCCCAATCACAGTTCCGATGTACTAGGCATGACCTTACAGGAATAAACAAGGTAAAAAACTGGTGGCTTGGTAGGACTATTGTGCGCAATGCCTGGACAAAGTTGGCATGTGCCACTGACCATGACCATTAAGTCTACCAAGTACCTTAAACGGCTATGACTCCTAACATGAGTCAGCCACGGTCAGAGTGTCCAATCACAGTGCACATGTACTAGGCATGATCTTACAGGTACAAACAAGGTAGAATACTGGTGGCTCGGTGTGGCTATTGTGCGCAATGCCTTGACAAAGTTGGCATGTGCCACTGACCATGACCTCAAAGTTTACCAAGTGACCTTAACCTCTACGAATCGTAACACAAGTCAACCATGGTCAAAGTGCCCAATCACAGTGCACACCTAATATGCATGACCTTACAGGTATACTCAATGTAAAAAATTGGTGGCTTGGCACGGCTATTGTGCGCAATGTCTTGACAAAGTTGGCATGTGCCACTGACCATGACCACAAAGTTTACCAAGTGACATTAACTTCTACGAATCGTAACACGAGTCTGCCACAATCAGAGTGCCCAAACATAGTACACATCGAATATGCATGACCTTGCAGGTATAAAAAATGCAAAAAACCGGTGGCTTGGCACGGCTATTGTGCGCAATGCCTTGGAAAAGTTGGCATGTGCCACTTTCCATTACCACACTGTTTACCAAGTACCTTAAACAGTACGAATCATAACACGCGTCACCCATGGTCTGAGTGTCCGATCACAGTGCAGATGTACTGGGCATGATCTTGAAGGTGCAAACAGGGTAGAATACGGGTGGCTCGGTGTGGCTATTGTGTGCAATACCATGACAAAGTTGGCATGTGCCAATGACCATGACGACAAGTGTATCCAAGTGACTTTTACTTCTATTGATCATAACACGAGTCAGCCACGGTCCGAGTGTCCAATCACAGTGCAGGTGTATTAGGCATGATGTTGCAGGGACAAACAAGGTAGAATACTGGTGTCTCGGTTTGGCTATTGTGCGCAATTACTTGACAAAGTTGGCATGTGCCACTGACAATGACCACAAAGTTTACCAAGTGACTTTAACTTCTACGAATCGTAACTTGAGTCAGCCACGGTCAGAGTGCCCAATCACAGTGCACATCTAATATGCATGACCTTACAGGTATACACAAGGTAATATACCGGTGGCTTGGCACGGCTATTGTGCGCAATGCCTTGACGAAGTTGGCATGTGCCACTGACCATGACCACACTGTTTACCAAGTGCCTTAAACGGCTATGAATCATAACACGCATCACCCACGGTCAGAGTGTCCAATCACAGTGCAGATGTACTAGGCATGATCTTGCAGGTGCAAAAAAGGTAGAATACGGGTGGCTCGGTGTGACTATTGTGCGCAATGCCTTGACAAAGTTGGCATGTGCCACTGACCATGACCACAAATGTATCCAAGTGACTTTTACATGTATTGATCATGACACGAGTCAGCCACGGCCGGAGTGTCCAGTCACAGTGCAGATGCACTAGGCAGGATCTTACAGGTTCAAACAAGGTAGAATACTAGTGGCTCGGAATGGCGATTGTGCGCAATGCATTGACAATGTTGGCATGTGCCACTGACCATGACCACAAAGTTTACCAAGTGACTTTAACTTCTACGAATTGTAACACGAGTCAACCACGGTCAGAGTGCCCAATCACAGTGCACATCTAATATGCATGACTTTGCAGGTATAAACAAGGTCAAAACGTGGTAGCTTGGCATGCCTATTGTGCGCAATGCATTGACGAAGTTGGCATGTGCCACTGACCATGACCACAAAGTCTACCAAGTGACTTTATCTTCCACAAAACGTAACACGAGTCAGCTACAGTCAGAGTGCCCAATCACGGTTCCCATGTACTAGGCATGACCTTGTCTTAACGAACAATGTAAGGAACCGGTGGCTTGGCACGACGATTGTGCGCAATGCCTTGACAAAGTTGGCATGTGCCACTGACCATGACCACAAAGTTTACCAAGTACCTTAAACGGCTATGACTCATAGCAGGAGTCAGCCACGGTCAGAGTGTCCAATCACAGTGCAGATTTACTGGGCATGATCTTGCAGGTACAAACAAGGTAGAATTCTGGTGGCTCGGTGTGGCTATTGTGCGCATTGCTTTGACAAAGTTGGCATGTGCCACTGACCATGACTACAAATGAATCCAAGTGACATTTACTTCTATTGATCATAACACGAGTCAGCCATGGTCAGAGTGTCAAATCACAGTGCATATGTACTAGGCATGATCTTGCAGGTACAAACAAGGTAGAATACTGGTGTCTCGGTGTGGCTGTTTTGTGCAATGATTTGACGAAGTTGGCATGTGCCACTGACCATGACCACAATGTTTACCAAGTGACCTTAACGTCTACGAATCGTAACACGAGTCAGCCACAATCAGAGTGCCCAATCACAGTGCACATATAATATGCATGACCTTTCAGGTATACAAAAGATTATATACCGGTGGCTTGACTCGGCTATTGTGCGCAATGCCCTGACAAAGTTGGCATGTGCCACTGACCATGACCACAACGTTAACCAAGTGACTTTAACTTTTACAAATCGTAACACGAGTCAGTCACATTCAGAGGGTCCAATCACAGTGCACATCTCATATGCATGACCTTGCAGGTATAAACAAGGAAAAATACCGGTGTCTTGGCACGGCTATTGTGCGCAATGCCTTGACAAAGTTCGTATGTGCCACTGACCATGACCACACTGTTTACCAAGTACCTTAAACGGCTATGAATCATAACACGCGTCACCCACGGTCAGAGTGTCCAATCACAGTGCAGATGTACTAGGCATGATCTTGCATGTGCAAACAAGGTAGAATACGGGTGGCTCGGTGTGGCTATTTTGCGCAATGCCTTGACAAAGTTGGCATGTGCCACTGACCATGATTACAAAGTTTACCAAGTGACTTTAACTTCTACAAATCGTAACACAAGTCAGCCACTCTCAGAGTGCCCAATCGTAGTGCAAATCTAATATGCATGACCTTACTGGTAGAAAAAGGTAAAACACCGGTGGCTTGGCACGGCTATTGTGCGCAATGTCTTGACAAAGTTAGCACGTGCCACTGACCATGACCACAAAGTTTACCAAGTACATTAAACGGCTATGAATTATAACACGAGTCTGCCACGGTCAGAGTGTCCAAACACAGTGCAGATATACTGGGCATGACCTTACAGGTTTAAGCAAGGTATAACACTGGTGGCTCTGTGTGGCTATTGTGCGCAATTCCTTGAAACATTTGGCATACACTAATGACCATGACCACAAATGTATCCAGGTGACGTTTACGACTATTGATCATAACACGAGTCCGCCACGGTCAGAGTGTCCAATCACAGTGCACATGTATTAGGCATGATCGTGCAGGTGCAAACAAAGTAAATCACTGGTGGCTTGGTGTGGCTATTGTGCGCAATGCCTTGACAAAGTTGGCATGTGCCACTGACCATGACCACAAGGTTTACCAAGTGAATTTAACTTCTACTCATTGTAACACGAGTCAGCCACGGTCAGAGTGCCCAATCGCAGTGCACATCTAACAAGCATGACATTGCAGGTATAAACAAGGGAAAAAACCGGTGGCTTGGCATGGCTATTGTGCGCAATGCCTTGACAAAGTTGGCATGTGCCACTGACCATGACTACAACGTTTACCAAGTGACTTTAACTTCTACGAACCATAACACGAGTCAGCCACATTCAGAGTGCCCAATCACAGTGCACATCTAATATGCATGCTCTTGCAGGTATAAACAAGGTAAAAAACTGTTAGCTTGGCACGGCTATTGTGCGCAATGCCTTGACCAAGTTCGCATGTGCCACTGACCATGACCACAAAGTCTACCAAGTACCTTAACTGGCTATGAATCATAACACGAGTCAGCCACGGTCAGAGTGTCCAATCACAGTGCAGATGTACTATGCATGATCTTGCAGGTGCAAACAAGGTAGAATACGGGTGGCTCGGTGTGGCTATTTTGCGCAATGCCTTGACAAAGTTGGCATGTGCCACTGACCATGATCACAAAGTTTACCAAGTGACTTTAACTTATACAAATCATAACACGACTCAGCCACTATCAGAGTGCCCAATCATAGTGCACATGTAATATGCATGACCTTGCTGGTATAAAAAGGTAAAAAACCGGTGGCTTCGCACGGCTATTGTGCGCAATGCCTTGACAAAGTTGGCACGTGCCACTGACCATGACCACAAAGTTTACCAAGTACACTAAACGGCTATGAATTATAACACGAGTCAGCCACGGTCAGAGTGTCGATTCACAGTTCAGATATACTGGGCATGACCTTACGGGTTTAAAAATGGTAGAATACTGGTGCCTCGGTGTTGCTATTGCGCGCAATGCCTTGACAAAGTTGGCATGTGCCACTGACCATGACCACAAATGTATCCAAGTGACGTTTACGTCTGTTGATCATAAGACGAGTCAGCCCCGGTCAGAGTGTCCAGTCACAGTGCAGATGTATTAGGCATGATTGTGCAGGTGCAAACAAGGTAAAACACCGGTTGCTTGGAGTGGCTATTGTGCGCAATGCCTTGACAAAGTTGGCATGTGCCACTGACCATGACCACAAGGTTTACCAAGTGACTTTAACTTCTACTAATCGTAACACTAGTCAGCCACGGTGAGATTGCCCAATCACAGTGCAAATCTAACATGCATGACCTTGCAGGTATAAGCAAGGAAAAAAACTGTTGGCTTGGCACGGCTATTGTGCGCAATGCCTTGACCAAGTTCGCATGTGCCACTTACCATGACCATAAAGTTTACCAAGTACCTTAAACGGCTATGAATCATAACACGAGTCAGCCACGGTCAGAGTGTCCAATCACAGTGCTGATGCAGTAGGCATGATCTTGTAGGGACAAACAAGGTAGAATACTGGTGGCTCGGTGTTGCTATTGTGCGCAATGCCTTGACAAAGTTGGCATGTGCCACTGACCATGACCACAAAGTTTACCAAGTACATTAAACGGCTATGAATCATAACACGAGTCAGCCACGATCAGAGTGTCCAATCACAGCGCAGATATACTAGGCATGACCTTACAAGTATAAACAAGGTAGAATACTGGTGGCTCGGTGTGGCTATTGTGCGCAATGCCTTGACAAAGTTGGCATGTGCCACTAACCATGCCCATAAAGTTTACAAAGTGACTTCAACTTGTACGAATCGTAACACGAGTCAGCCACGGTCAGAGTGCCCGATCACAGTGCATATCTAATATGCATGACCTTACAGGCATAAACAAGGTTAAAAACTGGTGGCTTGGCATGGCTATTGTGTGCAATGCTTTCACAAAGTGAGCATGTGCCACTGACCATGACCACAGAGTTTACCAAGTGACTTTAACTTATACGAATTGCAACACAGGTCAGCCACATTCAGAGTACCCAATCACAGTGCACATCTAATATGCATGACCTTGCAGATATTTTTCAATGTAAAAAACCGGTGGCTTGGCATGGCTATTGTGCGCAATGCCTTGACAAAGTTGGCATGTGCCACTGACCATGACCACAAAGTTTACCAAGTACCTTAAACGGCTATGAGTCATAACACGAGTCAGCCGCGGTCAGAGTGTCCAATCACAATGCAGATGTACTAGGCATGATCTTGAAGGTGCAAACAATGTAGAATACTGGTGTTTCGGTGTGGCTATAGTACACAATGCCTTGACAAAGGTGGCATGTGCCACTGACCATGACGACAAAGTTCACCAAGTGACTCTACCTTATACGAATCGTAACACGAGTCAGCCACGGTCAGAGTGTCCAATCCCAGTGCACATCTAATATGCATAACCTTGCAGGTATAAACAAGGAAAACAGCCGGTGGCTTGGCATGGCTATTGTGCGCAATGCCTTGACAAAGTTGGCATGTGCCACTGACCATGACCACAAAGGTTACCAAGTACATTAAACAGCTATGAACCATAACACGAGTCTGCCAGGGTCTGAGTGTCCAATCACTGTGCAAATACACTCGGCATGATCTTGCAGGTATAAACAAGGTAGAATACTGGTGGCTCGGTGTGGCTATTGTGCACAATGCCTTGACAAAGTTGGCATGTGCCACTGACCATGACCACAAGGTTTACGAAGTGACTTTAACATGTACGAATCATACCACGAGTCAGCCACGGTCAGGGTACCCAATCACAGTTCAGATGTACTAGCCATGACCTTAGAGGTATAAACAATGTAAGAAACCGGTGGCTTGGCACGGCTATTGTGTGCAATGCCTTGACAAATTTGGCATGTGCCACTGGCCATGCCCACAAAGTTTACCAAGTACATTAAACGGCTATGAATCATAACACGAGGCAGCCAGGGTCAGGGTCTCCAATCACTGTGCAGATTTACTAGGCATGACCTTGCAGGCATGAACAAGGTAGAATACTGGTGGCTAGGTGTGGCTACTGTGCGCAATGCCTAGACAAAGTTGGCATGTGCCACTGACCATGAGCACAAATTTTGCGACGTGACTTTAACTTATATGAATCATAACACGAGTCAGCCACGGTCAGAGTACTCAATCACAGTTCAGATGTACTAGCCGTGACCATATAGGTATAAACAGGGTAAAAAACTGGTGTCTTAGCACGGCTATTGTGCGCAATGTCTCGACAAATTTGGCATGTGCCACTGACCATGACCACAAAGTTTACCAAGTACATTAAACGGCTATGAATCATAACACGGGTCAGCCATGGTCAGAGTGTCCAATCACGGTGCAGATATAATGGACATGACCTTGCAGGTATAAACAGGGTAGAATACTGGTAGATCGGTGTGGCTATTGTGTGCAATGCCTTGACAAAGTTGGCATGTGCCACGGACCGTGACCACAAGTATACCCCAGTGACTTTACTTATATTGATCATAACACGAGTCTGCCACGGTCAGAGTGTCCAATCACAGTACAGTAGTGTTAGGCATGATCTTGCAGCTACAAACAAGGTGAAACACCGGTGGCTTGGTGTGGCTATTGTGCGCAATTCCTTGACATAGTTGGCATGTGCCACTGACCATGACCACAAAGTTTACCAAGTGACTTTAACTTCTACGAATCGTAACACGGGTCAGCCACGGTCAGAGTGCCCAATCACAGTGCACATCTAATATGCATGACCTTTCAAGTATATACAAGGTAAAAAACCGGTGGCTTGGCACGGCTATTGTGCGCAATGCCTTGACAAAGTTGGCATGTGCCACTGACCATGACCTCAAAGTTTACCAAGTACATTAAACGGCTATGAATCATGACACGAGTCAGCCACGGTCAGAGTGTCCAATCACAGTGCAGATATACTGGGCATGACCTTCCAGGTATAAACAAGGTAGAATACTGGTGGCTCGGTGTGGCTATTGTGCGCAATACCTTGACAAAGTTGGCATGTGCCACTGACCATGACCACAAATGTATCCTAGTGACTGTTACTTCTTTTGGTCATAACACGAGTCGGCCACGGTCAGAGTATCCAATCACAGTGCAGATGTACTAGACGTGATCTTGCAGGTACAAACAAGGTAGAATAAGAGTGGCTCGGTGTGGCTATTATGCGCAATGCCTTGAGAAAGTTGGCATGTGCCACTAACCATGCCCACAAAGTTTACCAAGTGACTTTAACTTCTACGAATTGTAACACGAGTCAGCCACGGTCAGAGTGCCCAATCACAGTGCACATCTAATATGCATGATCTTGCTGGTATAAACAAGGAGAAAAACCGATGGCTTGGCACGGCTATTGTGCGCAGTGCTTTGACAAAGGTGGCATGTGCCACTGACCATGACCACAGAGTTTACCAAGTGACTTTAACTTCTATAAATTGTAACACGAGTTAGCCACCTTCAGAGTACCCAACCACAGTGCACATCTAATATGCAACACCTTGCAGGTATAAACAAGGTAAAAAACCGGTGGCTTGGCACGGCTATTGTGCGCAATGCCTTGACAAAATTGGCATGTGCCACTGACCATGACCACATAGTTTACCAAGTACCTTAAACGGCTATGAATCATAACACAAGTCAGCCACGGTCAGAGTATCCAATCACAGTGCAGATGTTCAAGGCATGATCTTGGAGGTGCAAACAACATAGAATACTGGTGGTTTGGTGTGGCTATTGTGCGCAATGCCTTGACAAAGTTGGCATGTGCCACTGACCATGACCACAAAGTTTACCAAGTGTCTTTAACGTCTACGAATGGTAACACGAGTCAACCACGGTCAGAGTGCCCAATCACAGTGCACATATAATATGCATGACCTTGCAGGCATAAACAAGGTAAAAAAACCGGTGGCTTGGCACGGCTATTGTGCGCAATGCCTTGACAAAGTTGGCATATGCCACCGACCATTACCACAAAGTTTACCCAGTACATCAAACGGCTATGAATCATAACATGAGTCTGCCACGGTCATAGTGTCCAATCACAGTGCAGATATACTGGGCATGACCTTGCAGGTATAAACAAGGTAGAATTCTGGTGGCTCGGTGTGGCTATTGTGCGCAATGCCTTGACAAAGTAGGCATGTGCCACTGACCATGACCACGACTGTATCAAAATGACTTCTACTTCTCTTGATCATAACACGAGTCAGCCATGGTCAGAGTGTCCAATCATAGTGCACATATAGTGGGCATGACCTTACAGGTATAAACAAGATAGAATACAGGTGGCTCAGTGTGGCTATTGTGTGCAATACCTTGACAAAGTTGGCATGTGCCACTGACCATGACCAAAAATGTATCCAACTAACTTCTAATTCTATTGATCATAACAGGAGTCAGCCACAGTCCGAGTGTCCAACCATAGTGCAGATGTACTAGGCATGATCTTGCAGGTGCAAACAAGGTAGAATACTGGTAGCTCGGTGTGGCTATTGTGCGTAATGCCTTGACAAAGTTGGCATGCGCCACTGACCATTACCGCAAATGTATCCAAGTGACTTTTACTTCAATTGATCATAACACGAGTCATCCACGGTCTGAGTGTCCAGTCACAGTGCAGATGTACTAGGAATGATCTTGCAGGTGCAAACAAGGTAGAATACTGGTGGCTCGGTGTGGCTATTGTGCACAATGCCCTGACAAAGGTGGCATGTGCCACTGACCATGACCACAAAGTTTACCATGTGACTTTAAATTCTACGAATCGTTACACAAGTCAGCCACGGTCAGAGTGCCCAACTACAGTGCAGATGTACTAGGCATGATATTGCATATGTAAGCAAGTAAAAACCCGGTTGCTTGGCCCGGCTTTTGTGCGCAATGCCTTGACAAAGCTGGCATGTGCCGCTGCCCATGACCACAAAGTTTACCAAGCACCTTAAACAGCTATTGATCATAACACGAGTCAGCCACAGTCAGAGTGTCCAATCACAGTGCAGATATGCTAGGCATGACCTTACAGGTATAATTTATGGTAGAATACTGGTGGCTTGGTGTGGCTCTTGTGTGCAATGCCTTGATCAAGTTGGCATGTGCCACTGACCATGACCACACATGTATCCAAATGACTTTCACTTCTATTGACCATAACACGAGTCTGCCACGGTCAGAGTGTCCAATCACAGTGCAGATGTTCTATGCATGATCTTGCAGGTGCAAAAAAGGTAGAATACTGTTGGCTCGGTGTGGCTATTGTGCACAATGCCTTCACAAAGTTGGCATGTGCCACTGACCATGACCACAAATGTATCCAAGTGACTTTTACTTCTATTGATCATAACATGCGTCAGCCACGGTTAGAGTGTCCAATCAGAGTGCATATGTACTAGTCATGATATTGCAAGTGTAAACAAGGTAGACTACTGGTGGCTTGGTGTGGCTATTGTGCGCAATGCCTTGAAAAAGTTGGCATGTGCCACTGACCATGACCACAAACGTATCCAAGTGACCTTTACCTCTATTGATCATAACACGAGTCAGCCACGGTCAGAGTGTCCAACCATAGTGCAGATGTACTAGGCATGATCTTGAAGGTGCAAACAAGGTAGAATAGTGGTGGCTCGGTGTTGCTATTGTGCGCAATGCCTTGACAAAGTTGGCATGTGCCACTGACCATGACCACAAANGAGTGTCCAATCACAGTGCAGATGTACTAGGCATAATCTTGCAGGTGCAAACAACGTAGAATACTGGTGACTTAGTATGGCTATTGCACGCAATGCCTTGACAAAGGTGGCATGTGCCACTGACCATGACCACAAAGTTTACCAAGTGACTTTAACTTCTACGAATCGTTACACGAGTCAGCCACAGTCAGAGAGCCCAACTACAGTGTAGATGTACTAGGCATGATCGTGCAGGTATAAACAAGTAAGAAACCGGTGGCTTGGCCCGGCTATTGTGCGCAATGCCTTGACAAAGTTGGCATGTGCCACTGACCATGACCACAAATGTATCCAAGTGACTTTTACGTCTATTGATCATAACACGAGTCAGCCACGGTCAGAGTGTCCAATCACAGTGAAGATATACTGGGCATGACCTTACAGGTATAAACAAGGTAGAATACTAATGGTTCGGTGTGGCTATTGTGCGCAATACCTTGACAAAGTTAGCATGTTCTACTGACGATGACCACAAAGTTTACCAAGTGACTTTAACTTCTACGAATCGTAACACGAGTCAGCCACGGTCAGAGTGCCCAATCATAGTGCACCTCTAATATGAATGACCTTGCAGGTGTAAACAAGGTAAAAAACTGGTGGCTTGGCACGGCTATTGTGCGCAATGCCTTGACAAAGCTGGCACGTGCCACTGACCACGACCACAAAGTTTTCCAAGTACCTTAAACGGCTATGAATCATAACACGAGTCAGCCACGGTCAGAGTGTCCAATCAGAGTACAGATATACTGGGCATGACCTTACTGGTATAAAGAAGGTAGAATACTGGTGGCTCGGCGTGGCTATTGTGTGCCATGCATTGGCAAAGTTGGCATGTGCCACTGACCATGACCACAAATAGCCAAGTGTCCTTTACTTCTGTTGATCATAACACGAGTCAGCCACGGTCACAGTGTCCACTCACAGTGCAAATATACTGGGCATGACCTTTCAGGTATAGACAAGGTAGAATACTGGTAGCTCGGTGTGGCTATTGTGTGCAATACCTTGACAAAGTTGGCATGTGCCACTCACCATGACCACAAATGTATCCAAGTGACTTTTACTTCTATTGATCATAACACGAGTAGGCCACGTTCAGAGTGTCCAATCACAGTGCAGATGTACTAGGCATGATCTTGCAGGTACAAAAAAGGTATTATACCGGTGGTTCGGTATGGCTATTGTGCGCAATGCCTTGACAAAGTTGGCATGTGCCACTGACTATGACCACAAAGTTTACCGAGTGACTTTAACTTCTACGAATCGTAACACGAGTCAGCCACATTCAGAGTGCCCAATCACAGTGCACAACTAACATGCATGACCCTGCAGGTATAAACAGGGTAAAAAACCGGTGTCTTGGCATGGCTACTGTGCGCAATGCCTTGACAAAGTTGGCATATGCCACTGACCATTACCACAAAGTTTACCCAGTACATCAAACGGCTATGAATCATAACATGAGTCAGCCACGGTCAGAGTGTCCAATCACAGTGCAGATATACTGGGCATGACCTTGCATGTAAAAAAAAGGTAGAATACTGGTGGCTCGGTGTGGCTATTGTGCGCAATGCCTTGACAAAGTAGGCATGTGCCACTGGCCATGACCACAACTGTACCCAAGTGACTTCTACTTCTATTGATCATAACACGAGTCAGCCAAGGTCAGAGTGTCCAATCACAGTGCAGATGTACTAGGCATGATCTTGCAGGTAAAAACAAGGCAGAGTACTAGTGGCTGGGTGTGGCTATTACGTGCAATGCCTTGACAAAGTTGGCATGTGCCACTGACCATGGCAACAAAGTTTACCAAGTGACTTTAACTTCGACGAATCGTATTACGAGTCAGCTACGGTCAGAGTGCCCAATCACATTGCACACCTAATATGCATGACCTTACAGGTATAAACAGTGCAAAAAACCGGTGGCTTGGCACGGCTATTGTGCGCAATGCTTTGACAAACTGAGCATGTGCCACTGACCATGACCAGAGTGTTTACCAAGTGACTTTAACTTCTACGAATCGTAACACAGGTCAGCCACATTCAGAGTACCCAATCACAATGCACATCTAATATGCATGACCTTGCAGTTATAAACAAGGAAAAAAACTAGTGGCGTGGTACGGCTATTGTGCGCAATGCCTTGACAAAGTTTACCAAGTTCCTTAAACGGATATGAATCATGACACGAGTCAGCCACGGTCAGAGTGTCCAATCACAGTGCAGATGTACTGGGCATGATCTTGCAAGTACAAACAAGGTAGAATTCTGGTGGTTCGGTGTGGCTATTGTGCGCAATGCCTTGACAAAGGTGGCATGTGCCACTGACCATGACCACACAGTTTACTAAGTGACTCTAGCTTATACGAATCGTAACACGAGTTAGCCATGGTCAGAGTGCCCAATCACAGTGCACACCTAATATGCATGACCTTGCAAGTATAAACAAGGAAAAAACCGGTGGCTTGGCACGGCTATTGTGCGGAATGCCTTGACAAAGTTGGCATGTGCCACTGACCATGACCACAATGTTTACCAAGTACATTAAACGGCGATGAATCATAACACGAGTCACCCAGGGTCAGAGTGTCCAATCAGTGTGCAGATACACTGGGCATGACAAGGTAGAATACTGGTGGCTCGGTTTGGCTGTTGTGCGCAATGCCTTGACAAAGTTGGCATGTGCCACTGACCATGACCACAAAGTTTACGAAGTGACTTTAACTTCTACGAATCATAACACGAGTCAGCCACGGTCAGAGTACCCAATCACAGTTCAGATGTTCTAGCCATGATCTTACAGGTATAAACAAGGTAAAAAACTGGTGGCTTGGCACGGCTATTGTGCGCAATGCCTTGACAAATTTGGCAAGTGCCACTGACCATGACCACAACGTCTACCAAGTACATTAAACGGCTGTGAATCATAACACGGGTCAGCCACGGTCAGAGTGTCCGATCACGGTGCAGATACAATAGGGATGACATTGCAGGTGTAAACAAGGCAGAATACTGGTGGATCAGTGTGGCTGTTGTGTGCAATGCCTTGAAAACGTTGGCATGTGCCACTGACCATGACCACAAATATATCCAAGTGACTTTACTTATATTGATCATAACACGCGTCAGCCACGGTCAGAGTGTCCAATCACAGTGCAGATGTGTTAGGCATGATCTTGTAGCTGCAAACAAGGTAAAACACCGGTGGCTTGGTGTGGCTATTGTGCGCAATGCTTTGGCATAGTTGGCATGTGCCACTGACCATGACCACAAATATATCCAAGTGACTTTACTTATATTGATCATAACACGCGTCAGCCACGGTCAGAGTGTCCAATCACAGTGCAGATGTGTTAGGCATGATCTTGTAGCTGCAAACAAGGTAAAACACCGGTGGCTTGGTGTGGCTATTGTGCGCAATGCTTTGGCATAGTTGGCATGTGCCACTGACCATGACCACAAATATATCCAAGTGACTTTACTTATATTGATCATAACACGCGTCAGCCACGGTCAGAGTGTCCAATCACAGTGCAGATGTGTTAGGCATGATCTTGTAGCTGCAAACAAGGTAAAACACCGGTGGCTTGGTGTGGCTATTGTGCGCAATGCTTTGGCATAGTTGGCATGTGCCACTGACCATGACCACAAATATATCCAAGTGACTTTACTTATATTGATCATAACACGCGTCAGCCACGGTCAGAGTGTCCAATCACAGTGCAGATGTGTTAGGCATGATCTTGTAGCTGCAAACAAGGTAAAACACCGGTGGCTTGGTGTGGCTATTGTGCGCAATGCTTTGGCATAGTTGGCATGTGCCACTGACCATGACCACAAATATATCCAAGTGACTTTACTTATATTGATCATAACACGCGTCAGCCACGGTCAGAGTGTCCAATCACAGTGCAGATGTGTTAGGCATGATCTTGTAGCTGCAAACAAGGTAAAACACCGGTGGCTTGGTGTGGCTATTGTGCGCAATGCTTTGGCATAGTTGGCATGTGCCACTGACCATGACCACAAATATATCCAAGTGACTTTACTTATATTGATCATAACACGCGTCAGCCACGGTCAGAGTGTCCAATCACAGTGCAGATGTGTTAGGCATGATCTTGTAGCTGCAAACAAGGTAAAACACCGGTGGCTTGGTGTGGCTATTGTGCGCAATGCTTTGGCATAGTTGGCATGTGCCACTGACCATGACCACAAAGATTACCAAGTGACTCTAACTTCTACGAATCGTAACACAAGTCAGCCACGGTCAGAGTGCCCAATCACAGAACACATCTAATATGCATGACCATACAGGTATAAACAATGTAAAAAACCAGTGGCTTGGCACGGCTATTGTGCGCAATGCTTTGACAAACTGAGCATGTGCCACTGACCATGACCAGAGTGTTTACCAAGTGACTTTAACTTCTACGAATCGTAACACAGGTCAGCCACATTCAGAGTACCCAATCACAATGCACATCTAATATGCATGACCTTGCAGTTATAAACAAGGAAAAAAACTAGTGGCGTGGTACGGCTATTGTGCGCAATGCCTTGACAAAGTTGGCATGTACCACTGACCATGGCCACAAAGTATACCAAGTACATTAAACGGCTATTAATCATGACACGAGTCAGCCACGGTCAGAGTGTCCAATCACAATGCAGATATACTGGGCATGACCTTGCAGGTATAAACAAGGTAGAATACTGGTGGCTCGGTGTGGCTATTGTGCGCAATGCCTTGACATATTTGGCATGTGCCACTGACCATTACCACAAATGTATCCAAGTGATTGTTACTTCTTTTGATCATAATACGAGTCAGCCACGGTCAGAGTGTCCAATCAGAGTGCACATGTACTAGGCATGAACTTACAGGTACAAACAAGGTAGAATACAAGTGGCTCGGTGTGGCTATTATTCTACATGCATTGACAAAGTTGGCATGTGCCACTAAACCATACCCACAAAGTTTAACAAGTACCTTAAACGGCTATGAATCATAGCACGAGTTAGTCACGGTCAGAGTGTCCAATCACACTGCAGATGTACTATGCATGATCTTGCAGGTGCAAACAATGTAGATTACTGGTGGTTCGGTGTGGCTATTGTGCGCAATGCCTTGACAAAAGTGGCATGTGCCACTGACTATGACCACAAGGTTTTCCAGGTGACTTTAACGTCTACGAACCGTAACACGAGACAGCCACAATCAAAGTGCCTAATCACAGTGCACATCTAATATGCATGACCTTGCAGGCATATACAAGGTAAAAAACCGGTGGCTTGGCACGGCTATTGTGCGCAATGCCTTGACAAAGTTGGCATATGCCACTGACCATGACCACAAAGTTTACCCAGTACATCAAACGGCTATGAATCATAACACGAGTCAGCCACGGTCAGAGTGTCCAATCACAGTACAGATATACTAGGCATGACCTTGCAGGTATAAGTAAGGTAGAGTACTGGTGGCTCTGTGGGGCTATTTTGTGCAATCCCTTGACAAAGTTTGCATGTGCCACTGATCATGACCACAAAGTTTACCGAGTGACTTTTACATCTATTGATCGTAACACGAGTCAGCCACGGTCAGAGTGTTTAATCACAGTGAAGATGTACTAGGTATGATCTTGCAGGTGCAAACAAGATAGAGTACTGGTGGCTCGGTGTGGCTATTGTGCGCAATGCCTTGACAAAGTTGGCATGTGCTACTGACCATGACCACAAAGTTTATCAAGTGACTTTAGCTTCTACAAAATGCAACACGAGTCAGCCACGGTCAGAGAGCACAATGACAGTGCACATCTAATTTGCATGACCTTGCAGGTATAAACGAGGTAAAAAACCGGTGGCTTGGCACGGCTATTGTGCGCAATGCCTTGACAAAGTTGGCATGTGCCACTGACCATGACCATAAAAGTTAACTAGTACCTTAAACGGCTATGAATCATAACACGAGTCAGCCATGGTCAGAGTGGCCAATCACAGTGCACATATAGTGGGCATGACCTTACAGGTATAAACAAGATGTAATACAGATGGCTCATTGTGGCTATTGTGTGCAATACCTTGACAAAGTTGGCATGTGCCACTGACCATGACCAAAAATGCATCGAAGTAACTTTTAATTCTATTTATCATAACACGAGTCAGCAACGGTCAGAGTGTCCATCCATAATGCAGATGTACTAGGCATTATCTTGCAGGTATTGTGCACAATGCCCTGACAAATGACAAATGTGGCATGTGCCACATTTGTAGCCACACCAAGCTACAATACTTGTAGCTTGGTGTGGCTATTGTGCACAATGCCCTGACAAATGACAAATGTGGCATGTGCCACTGACCATGACCACAAAGTTAACCACGTGACTTTAAATTCTACGAATCGTTACACGAGTCAGCCACGGTCAAAGTGCCCAACTACAGTGCAGGTGTACTATGCATGATATTGCAGGTATAAACAAGTAAAAAACGGGTGGCTTGGACCAGCTATTGTGCACAATGCCTTGACAAAGTTGGCATGTGCCGCTGCCCATGACCACAAAGTTTACCAAGTACCTTAAACAGCTATTTAATGTACTTGGTATCGTGTTATGATTCATAGCCATTTAATGTACTTGGTAAACTTTGTGGTCATGGTCAGTGGCACATGCCATGTTTGTCAAGGCATTGTCCACAATAGCCATGCCAAGCCATCGGTTTATCACCTTGTTTATACCTGCAAGGTCATGCATATAAGATGTGCGCTTTGATTGGGCACTCTGACCGTGGCTGACTCGTGTTATGATTCGTATAAGTTAAAGTCACTTGGTAAACTTTGTGGTCATGATCAGTGGCACATGCCAAATTTGTCAAGGCATTGCGCACAATAGCCACACGGAGCCACCAGTATTCTTCCTAGTTTGCACCTGCAAGATCATGCCTAGTACATCTACACTGTGATTGGACACTCTGACCATGGCTGACTCGTGTTATGATCAATAGAAGTAAAAGTCACTTGGATACATTTGTGGTCATGATCATTGGCACATGCCATCTTTGTCAGGGCATTGCGCACAATAGCCACCCCGAGCCACTAGTATTTGACCTTGCTAGTACCTGTAAGGTCATGCGAAGTATATATGCACTGTGATTGGACACTCTGACCGTGGCTGACTCGTGTTATGATTCATAGCCGTGAAAGGTACTTGGTAAACTTTGTGGTCATGGTCAGTGGCACATGCCAACTTTGTCAAGGCATTGCGCACAATAGCCGTGCCAAGCCACCGTTTTTTAAACTTGTTTATACGTGCAAGGTCATGCCATATTAGATGTCCACTGCGATTGGGCACTCTGACCGTGGCTGAATCGTGCACCGATTCATAGAAGTTAAAGTTACTTGGTAACGTTTGTGGTCATGGTCAGTGGCACATGCCAACTTTGTCAAGGCATTGCGCACAAAAGCCACACCGAGCCACCAGTTTTCTACCTTTTTTTGCACCTGCAAGATCATGCCTAGTACATCTGCACTGTGATTGGACACTCTGGCCGTGGCTGACTCGTGTTATGATCAATAGACGTAAACATCACTTGGATACATTTGTGGTCATCGTCAGTGGCACATGCTAACTTTGTCAAGGCATTGCCCACAATAGCCAAACCGAGCCACCAGCATTCTACCTGGTTTGCACCTCCACGATCATGCCTAGTACATGTGCACTGTGATTGGACACTCTGACCGTGGCTGACTCGTGTTACGATCCAGAGAAGTTAAAGTCAATTCGATACATTTGTGGTCATGGTCAGTGGCACATGCCAACTTTGTCAAGGCATAGCGCAAGATAGCCACACCGAGCCACCAGTATTCTACCTTGTTTGAACCTGCAAGATCATGCCTAGTACATCAGCACTGTGATTGGACACTCTGACCGTGGCTAACTGGTGTTATGGTCAATAGAAGTAAAAGTCACTTGGATACATTTGTGGTCATGGTCAGTGGCACGTGCCAACTTTGTCAAGGAATTTTCTCAAAAAGAGAGGGCGGACTTTAACCCTACATATACAAAGTCGGGGAGATTTTGATTTTGTCCGCCTATCCTTCTCCCCTTACCGGGGAAGAGAAGTGCGCACAACAGCCACACCGAGCCACCAGTATTCTACCTTGTTTATACCTGCAAGGTCATGCCCAGTATATCTGCACTGTGATTGGACACTCTAACTGTGGCTGACTCGTGTTATAAATCATAGCCGTTTAATGTACTTCGTAAACTTTGTGGTCATGGTCAGTGGCACATGCCTACTTTGTCAAGGCATTGTGCACAATAGCCGTGCCAAGCCACCGGCTTTTTACCTTGTTTATACCTGCAATGTCATGCATATTAGATGTGCGCTTTGACTGGGCACTCTGACCGTGGCTGACTCGTGTTATGATTCGTAGAAGTTAAAGTCACTTGGTAAACTTTGTGGTCATGGTCAGTGGCACGTGCCAACTTTGCAAAAGGCATTGCGCACACTAGTAACACCGAGCCACCAGTATTCTACCTTGTTTGAACCTGTAAGATCGAGCCTAGTACATGTGCACTGTGATTGGACACTCTGACCCTGGTTGATCGTGTTATGATCAATAGAAGTAAAAGTCACTTGGATACATTTTTGGTCATGGTCAGTGGCACATGCCAACTTTGTCAAGGCATTGGGCACAATAGCCACACCGAGCCACCAGTATTTTACCTTGTTTATACATGTTAGGTCATGCCCAGTATATCTGCACTGTGATTGGGCACTCTGACCGTAGCTGACTCGTGTAATGATTCATAGCCGTTTAAGGTACTTGGTAAACTTTGTCGTCATGGTCAGTGGAACATGCCAACTTTGTCAAGGCATTGCGCACAATAGCCGTGCCAAGCCACCGGTTTTTTACCTTGTTTATACCTGCAAGGTCATGCATATGACCTGTGCACTGTGATTGGGCACTCTGACCGTGGCTGACTAGTATTACGATTCGTAGAAGTTAAAGTCACTTGGTAAACTTTGTGGTCATGGTCAGTGGCACCTGCCAACTTTGTCAAGGCGTTGCGCACAATAGCCACACCGAGCCACCAGTATTCTACCTTGTTTGCACCTGCAAGATCATGCCTAGTACATCTGCACTGTGATTGGACACTCTGACCATGGCTGACTCGTGTTATGATCAATAGAAGTAAACGTCACTTGGATACAGTTGTGGTAATGGTCAGTGGCACATGCCAACTTTGTCAAGGAATTGCGCACAATAGCCACACCGAGCCACCAGTATTGTACCTTATTTATACCTGCAAGGTTATGCCCAGCATATCTGCACTGTGATAGGACACTCTGACCGTGGCTGACTCGTGTTATGATTCATAGCCGTTTAATGAACTTCGTCAACTTTGTGGTCATGGTCAGTGGCAAATGCCAACTTTGTCAAGGCATTGCGCACAATAGTCGTGCCAAGCTACCGGTTTTTTACCTTGTTCATACTTGCAATGTCATGCATATTAGATGTACGCTTTGATTGGGTACTCTGACCGTGGCTGGCTCGTGTTATGATTCGTAGAAGTTAAAGTCACTTGGTAAACTCTGTGGTCATGATCAGTGGCACATGCCAACTTTGTCAAGGCATTGTGCACAATAGCCACATGGAGCCGCCAGTATTCTACCTTGTTTGCACCTGCAAGATCATGCCTACTATATCTGCACTATGACTGGACACTCTGACCGTGGCTGACTCATGTTATGACAAATAGAAGTCAAAGTCACTTGGATACATTTGTGGTCATGGTCAGTGGCACATGCCAACTTTGTCAAGGCATTGCGCACAATAGCCACACCGAGCCACCAGTATTTTACCTTGTTTATACCTATAAGGTCATGCCCAGTATATATGCACTGTGATTGGACACTCTGACAGTGGCTGACTGGTGTTATGATTCATAGCAGTTAAAGGTACTTGGTAAACTTTGGGGTCATGGCAGTGGCACATACCAACTTTGTCAAGGAATTGCGCACAATAGCCGTGCCAAGCCACCGGCTTTTTACCTTGTTTATACCTGCAAGGTCGTGCATGTAACATGTGCACTGTGATTGGGCACTCTGACCGTGGCTGACTTGTGTTACGATTCGTAGAAGTTGAAGTCACATGGTAAACTCTGTGGTAATGGTAAGTGGCACATGCCAACTTTGTGAAGGCATTGCGCACAAAAGCCACACCGAGCCACCAGTATTTTTCCTTTTCTGAACCTGCAAGATCATGCCTAGTACATCTGCACTATGATTGGACACTCTGACCGCGGCTGACTTGTGTTATGATCAATAGAAGTCAAATTCACTTGGATACATTTTTGGCCACAGTCAGTGGCACATGCCAACTTTGTCAAGGCATTGCGCACAATAGCCAATCTAGACACCAGTATTCTACCTTGTTTGCACCTGCACATTCATGCGTAGTACATCCGCACTGTAATTGGACACTCTGACCATGGCTGACTTGTGTTATGATCAATAGAAGTAAAAGTCACTTGGATACATTTGTGGTCATGGTCAGTGGCACATGGCAACTTTGTGAAGGCATTGCGCAAAATAGCCACACCGAGCCATTAGTAGTCTACCTTGTTTGTACCTGCAAGATCATGCCTAGTACATCTGCACTGTGATTGGACACTCTGACCGTGGCTGACTCGTGTCATGATCAATAGAAGTAAAATTCACTTGAATAAATGTGTGGTCATGGTCAGTGGCACATGCCAACGTTGTCAAGGAAGTGCGCACAATAGCCACATTGAGCCACCAGTGTTCTACCTTGTTTTTACGTGCAAGGTCACGCCCAATATATCTGCACTATGATTGGACACTCTGACCGTGGTTGACTCATGTTATGATTCATAGCCATTTAATGTACTTGGTAAACTTTGTCGTCATGGTCAGTGGCACATGCCAACTTTGTCAAGGCATTTCGCACAATAGCTGTGCCAGGCCACCGGTTTTTTACCTTGTTTATATCTGCAATGTCATGCATATTACAAGTACGCTTTGGTTGGGCACTCTGACCGTGGCTGACTCTTGTTGTGATTCGTAGAAGTTAAAGTTACTTAGTAAGCTTTGTGGTCATGATCAGTGGCACATGCTAACTTTGTCAAGGCATTGCGCACAATGGCCACATGGAGCCACCAGTATTCTACCTCATTCGCACCTGCAAGATCATGCCTAGTACATCTGCACTATGATTGGACACTCTGACCGTGGCTGACTCGTGTCATGATCAATAGAAGTAAAAGTCACTTGGATACATTTGTGGTCATGGTCAGTGGCACATGCCAACTTTCTCAAGGCATTGCCCAAAATAGCCAAACCGAGCAATTAGTATTCTACCTTGTTTGTACATGCAAGATCCGGCCTAGTACATCTGCACTGTGATTGGACACTCTGACCGTGGCTGACTCGTGTCATGATCAATAGAAGTAAAAGTCACTTGGATAAATGGGTGGTCATGGTCAGTGGCACATGCCAACACTGTCACGGCATTGCGCACAATAGCCACACCGAGCCACCAGTATTCTACCTTGTTTATGCCTGAAGGTCATGCGCAGTATTTCTGCACTGTGATTGGACACTCTGACCGTGCCTGACTCGTGCTATGATACATAGCCGTTTAATGTACTTGGTAAACTTTGTGGTCATGCATATTAGATGTGCACTGTGAGTGGGCACTCTGAATGTGGCTGACTCGTATTACGATTCGTATAAGTTAATGTCAATTGGTAAACTTTGTGGTCATGGTCAGCGGCACATGCCATCATTGTCAAGGCATTGCGCACAACAGCCACACCGAGCCACCAGTATTCTACCATGTGTTTACTTGCAAGGTCATGCATAGTACATCTGCACTGTGATTCGACACTCGGACCGTGGATGACTCGTGTTATGATCAATAGAAGTAAAAGTCACTTTGATACATTTGTGGTAATGGTCAGTGGCACATGCCCACTTTGTCAAGGCATTGCACACAATAGCCACACCGAGCCACCAGTATTCTACCTTGTTTGCACCAGACAGATCATGCATAGTACATCTGCACTGTGATTAGACACTCTGACCGTGGCTGACTTGTGTTATGATTCGTAGAAGTTAAAGTCACTTGGTAAACTTTGTGGTCATGGTCAGTGGAACATGCAAACTTTGTCAAGGCATTGCGCACAATAGCCGTGCCAAGCCGACGGTTTTTTACCTTGTTTA
>SZWC01004581.1:9413-23047 GCA_023375785.1 Penium margaritaceum
GACGTCAACACTGCTGCATGTTGCTCTCCTACCACCATAGATTTCCCCCTTGTCCCCACTTATCACCCACCCCCCCTCCCCCCTCCCTCCGTTCCCCCTCACACTGGCTTCTGCGTGCTACAACGGGATGCGGTCCACTCGCTCACTGCATGCAGCGTCCCTCTGACGAATCCGAGGTTCAGGTTCAAACCACCCAGCTACATAGGGCAGGAAGGGTGCTAAAGGACTGGGGTCGGGGTGGAGCGGGGGTGCGGGGAAAGGACAGGGCCTCCAAAGAAAGCGGAATCTGCTTGGCGTCTCCACATAGGAGCGCAGTAATTCTACGCAGTCTACCGGTGACTGCATACAGTGGACGCTCCCTCGACAAGTGTTAGTGGTCCAACGGGGGCCGACTTGAAGACTAGACGTCCTGCGCTTCCGGAATTCCCGGGATCCCCGGCCGGCACCTGTTAAGACGTGGGATCGCGTCACCAGCGCGTCAGCAACCCGTGCGCGGTGCGATGGAAGTGGGTACAAAGACACAACAGAAGGCTGAACATTGGGCTTCTGACGACATTTGCTGTGGACAATTTTACTACCGACTCAATGCTGTGAACAATTATTCAGCAAACCCCCCAAAGTGCAACCCTTTCATCGATCCACACCCATAGCACGAAATTTTGGTGAAAATTTAACCCAAGTATAAAAATAATTCATGTGTGCCTCATTTCATGTAATTTCATGATGTTGAAGTGATTTTTGAATAAGCTCAATGTAACATCTATGCAAAGTTTAAGTACCGTTATTCATCTCCCCAAAAAGCGCAATATTTTATTCCAAAGGTTTTTTTTTCGAAATATTTTGGTTTCTTGATGATATTTCATGGGGGGTTCTATAATTCATATGCGTGAAAAGGGAACCTTGTAAGCCCCTTAATAATATGGCCCAGCAAGACCCATGAAAATCAATGGCCCCGTACCCCGTATTTCGTTCCATTTATGTTTCTTACACATTTTAAATCCAAAAAAATGGATTTCTCATGCCCGATTGTTCTTTAAAGCAGCATTACTGCTCATCGCTATTAAACAATTACCCCTTCCTTTCAACACCCAAATCCCTTCTAATGATGCACGGGTTTTTTCCTTTTTTTTCAGCCTCTTCCTGTTATTCCATTCGGAAAGTTTCAATGGTGAAGATGGAAAGATGCGGGGCAAAACATACGTTTGGGAATGTGGGAATTCATAATTTGCGGTAACTATACTTCATTGTTCAATGTCGAATCAGTTGACCACATACATACTATTTCGTGCCACTTGACTAAATACTCTCCATCCTTACCAAGACTTTGGTTTTCGAGGATGTTCTCGATGTTGTACTCAATATCGCCGTCCACATGGATCGGAGGGGGTGTAGGAACATCTTCGTCTGGGAAACTCTCACTTAGGTTGCGATAGTGCTTCAACTTATTTATGTGGAAGACCGAATGTATCGCCGTGTTTTCAGGGATTTAGAGTCATGCAACCACTAGGGTTTGCAGGCACTTGATCTCAATGGGTCCCAAACACCAATGTTTGAGCTTTGCAAAATCCTATTCGTAGACTTTGATATTCCCAAAGCTGAGGAGAACCCTTTCTTCGGCAGCAAAGATGTCATCCCAGCGATGCTTGTCAGCCTCTTGCTTCATCACTGCCTGCGTCTTCACGAGGGCTTACCGAGTTCCCTCCCGAACACTTGAGAATTCGTCGCGATGGATGTCGGCCTCAGGAATGTTGCTCGAACTCTGTGCTCCTGCCGATGTGACGAGAAGTTTACAGTAAACCACTTCGAATTGCATTTTACTAGTTACGATGGAAACGGTGGAGTTTTATGCGAGTTTGGCGGTCGATGGTTTTGCTCCCCAATCAATGTTGTGCAGCTTGCAGAATGTATGGAGAAGTTATCTGAGCGTTTCGTTGGTGCGCTTGGTTTGGCCGTTGGTTTGCGAATGGAACGCCGTGGAAAGTCGAATTAATTCCATAATGCGTCATTAGTTCGCGTCAGAAACAGCTCGTAAATTGTTCGTCCATGTCGCTTGTGATAGTATGCGGTACGCTCCGTAGCCGCATGACGTGGTTGAGGAAAGGTGGTGCTGTTTCCTTTCCTGTGACCGTGGATGTCGTTGGGATGAAATGAGACATTTTGGTTAATCTGTTGACGACAACATAGATGGCGTCATAACCCTCAAGTGTCACAAGTAGTCCGATGATGAAGTACATTGAGATGTAAAAAAACAGCTTTGCTAAGACGGATAATGTTTACAACAGTCGGGGTTGTCTTATTTGCTTTTGATCTTTGGCACGTGTTGTACCTTTTGCAGACGTTGGCCACGTCATCCTGAATCCGCTCTGAATAATGGTACTTGACCAGCTTCTTTAATGTCTTGTCCTTGCCGTAATTTCCTCTGGGGCCAGTGTCGTGGCAATCCTCGAGCAAAATGTCTTGTAGATCGTTGCTCGCGGGAAGGACCACCTCTTGGTTTAGTTGGCATTGCCAATAGGATGTGTCGAACCAGAACCTGGTCCTGTCCTACCCCCTGTGTAGCTTGTAGCCACGTGTGAACACCTGCTTTATGTACGGATCTTGGTCGCGGTGCAAAGTTGCGATGTTATTCATTAGATATAGCCAGCAACTGAGTACATCTGTTGGATTCATTTGTCCATGTGGTTACTCGTTGTCGTAGTCAAAGTTGGACTCGAGGAACTTCATCCATTGAGTATGTTGACAGCTTGAATTTGATTTCGTCTTCAGATGTTATAGTGCATGGTGGTTGATGCGGACAACAAATCATTGACATTCCAGACAGCAATGCCATGTTTTGAACATGTGCACCATGGCAAGCATTTCCTTCTCATGCACCGCGTAGTTCAGCAACATTGCGTGGAGTTTGCGTGACATATAAGCAATTGGTTGTTCTCCACTGTTGTTGTCTTGGAGGACAGCTCCCATGGCCAGATCCGAGGCAACAGTTGTTACAATGTAGTCCGCCGTTGGATATGCCAATCAGAGGGCGGACACCAAGGTCAGAGCATTTTGCAAAGCTAGGAATGCTTCTTCTTTGCTGTTGCCCAGATTCCACTCGACAATTTTTCAAGTGAGATTGGAGAGAGGCACTGACACTCTCGCGTAATCCCTCACGAATCAATGCAAGAAACTGCACAAGCCTGAAAACACCTAGACTTTTGGAATTTTTGTCGGTGTCGGCCAATCAACAACCTGCTTTACGTTTTTTGGGTCCATGGTGATTCATCCGCCGTTGATGATGTGGCCCAAAAAAATGATCGAAAGACGACCAAAGTCACACTTGGAGAGTTTTCCGTAGAATTGGCCTCTTTGTTAAACCTTGAGGATTCTTTCAAAGGTGTCTATCATGTGCCTCCGGATTGCGGGAGTACACCGAGATGCCGTTGAGATACGGCAACACAGTCGTTGAGATATGGCCAGAATCTGTTGTTTATTGTGGCCATCAACACTGTAGGGTTAGCTTTTAGTCCAAACGTCATGACTGTGAACTCAAAGCACCCGTAGCGAGTTCGGATTGCCTTCAGTTTGATGTCGGCATGAGTCACTCTGATCTGGTAACATCCGCTATGTGGATCAATCTTTGTAAATGTTTTTGCACCTTGAAGTTGATCAAAGAGTTAGTTGGCACGAGGGAGAGGGCATCGGTTCTTGATGCATCTTTTCTTTAACACCCGGTAATCCACGCACATCCACACTTGGCGAAGGTTTCTTTTTTACGAATAGTATTGGTGCGATGTATTGTGATGTAGATGGTTAGATGAACATGAGCATCTTGTCAAGCCGTTGCTTAAGCTCGATCAGTTTGTGGTCGCTCATCCGATAGGTTCCCCTGAAGGCTGGTATGCTGCCCGGCTTCAACTTGATGCGATGGTTGTTGAATTTTACAATGTTATTTGTGGGAGTTCGTCTGGTAAGACATCCGCAAACCATATGAGAGGTGTGAACTCCTTTAGAATCATCACAAACTCCTTTGCTGTAGTTAATACCGTTGAGGCTGATGAGGCTGATGAGGCCGATGCGTCAGCTTCCATGACCTCTTCCTCCTTGTCCGCTTCCACATGGACAAGCCACGCATGAACCCCTTGTCGTATGTAGTGCGTGGTCGCTTCCAGAAAGATTGGTAGGAATTATTGTCATTTCTTAGAGTGTGTCGCTTCCTCTACTGCTTCCACTTTTACTACATGCAAAATCGCCTTCGCTTTGACGAGTGGCAGTTGTCGTTTGGTGTTGTTGATCTTCACGTAGACAGCTCAGTTGCTCCAATTTACCAACATGTTATGTTGATACATGAAGTATAGTCTGAGCATGATTTTGTGGCCACCCATGAGATACAATCGCCACACCATTATGTCCCGCATATTTCCGATTCATAGCTGAAGTGGTTCACTCACCCAACGGATTTCCAACCTTCTGTAAAAAAAAAAAAATCTTTCAAACACCCCTTCTTTGGCTGGCAAACCCAACTTCGAAACCATATTGTTCCTTACAAGAATGCATGAGGCCCCTCCATGTAATAATGTTGAAACTGTTCATCGACTCTTACAACCTCTCAGTTGCACTCTCAGTAGATTCGCCAATTGGTCGCTCTCGTACCCCTCGTTGTACTTTTTTTCATCTTAGGTAACATCTGGGGTGATTTCAGCAGTTCAGATGGGCGATCGATTGGTGCAGGTCACTCGTTAAGGACAAGCATTGCACCTTCTACTATTGCCCTTTGTCATTTTCTGACTTGTTTTTGAACAACGCCCCCCCGTTTTGGCCTGCTTTTTATTACGGCGATTGCGAGCAATGTGACCAGGTTTTTTGCAGTTGTAGGAAAGTCGTTGATGCTACTGATTGACTGTGTCGACTTCTATTGGAAACGAGGAGTCTACAGACTGTGGTTTTGCGCTACCACCATAAATGTGATTTTGGTGTTGCCAGCCATAGGATACCTCGATTCGAGACTCTTTCGGCTGCTGCAATCATCTACAAGAGGTCACTCTCAATACCAAAGGTTACGATCACTCGACGACTGTCATGTTTGAGGCCGTTGTTGCAGTAAAAACACAACTCATCTGGGGCAAGGTCAGCACTTGTGATGATTTCATAAAATCTACGCGTGTAATCCACGCTTGATTTTTGTCCAACGAGTTACACCTTGTACCAAAAATCAGTCTTATTGTTGAGGCGGCCAAAACATACAATTACTATCTACGTGAAGTCATTCAAGTCATCGAGTGGCGTTAGCACGTCTTGCTAGTTTGGATTGATCCACTGTAACGATAGAATGCCGGAAATAGGCCATGTGAGACGAGTGTCGTGAGCCGTCGACGAGGCTCCACCAGTCTCCTGGTGTTGTTGGATGGTTCGAAAACCGGACCACCAACTTAACACCGTAGCAATAGCAAGGCTGCAAAGTCGATTTTCGGTTTGTCATTTTTGACCCCAAGAGTGGTGAAGTGCACCTCCAAACTCGTAAGCCGTATCCTCATCATTGATCCTTTTGCATTTGTAGGATCAAATGGTTCGTGGAGGGCAAGAAAGAATTTGGGTTCTCTGAGTTCTCGAGAATTCTTCTCAATGAGCACTGCCTCTTGTGCACTTGCGCTGCAGAGAGCCTCCATCGCAGCATTCCTCTACTGAGTCACATGTTTGTTGAGTCCCTTGAGTTCCATTAGTGGCTGAGTGAGCTCCTTGTTGATGTGAGCTTGTTAACTGCCACCTGTCTTTCCAATAGCTCCGGCTGTGGGATTCGGCTATGGTGGCTACCCCTGATTTGCGTAGCCCAGAGCCGGGTTGGCCATTGATGTCTTCAGATCTGCAGCCATATAGCCGGCCATTCCACCTTCACTCGTTGCCTGGGGGTTCATATGCATTGCAAATTACGCTAGTTTCTTCTCGACCATTGGAGTCATCCCAAAAAACCAATGCTGCTCATTGGCTGTGCTCGCTCCAATCATGTCGTAGTCACAAATTCGGCAAAGTCTTGACGTGCCAGATGTATTGTCGACTCTTGCAAGGTATTCCTCCAGATGAATGAAGCTGATAAATTCCCCTCCAACACCGATGTAATCTGAGACCAAGTGCTATGCTAGTTAGAAGCGTAGATGGTGAACAGGGGAAGATACAGGGCAGAACATGGTTAGGGAGTTTGAAAAACTTGAAAAATATATAATTAGCGGTATCTTATTTGACATTGATCATCTCTGATGATCAATGTCAAATAATTCAAACACATTTATGCAATACCAAGAATGAGGATCAGGCATGTGTTGGGTCCTTCACGTTCAAGCCAAGCGACGTGTGAATGGGCGCGCTGTGAGTGGCTACTTTAAGAAGCCGTGCCAAGAAGTCAAGGGGCGTTCATAATATTGAGGTGTAGTTTTCTAAAGATCCAACGTTGTTGAGAAGTTGATCAAACAATGATTACATCAGTAATTTTCATGACACATTTGTCAAATCTTCTGGAAGGTGGTCAAAGTTGTCTGGAACTTCACCTTCCAATGTGGGCGCTTTCTTTAACTACAATTTTGTTCCATGGAAATGCATCAATTAGAGTTCTTCTCTATGGGCATTTATGCTGAGCAGATCAACGATTGCAACTAGGGAGAAATTGCAAGGAAAAGAGCAATTTGGGAACTTGGGAAACTAAAGTAATGTTGATTGGTGGTAAGTGTGCTTTCATGAGAAGTGTTGGAATTCTTTACTGCATACGTACAACTACGGAAGAAAGAAGGGCGTTGAAGCCAGTATATCCACGAGACCGAAGGGTTGACCTCCCATATCCACCAGCAGAATTTTATTTCCGCGATATCCAGCACTTGAAAACAAAGAATGAGGTTTCCAGCCTCGCTCCCCACGCTCGATCAGTGAAATGTGTTGCTGATAGAGCATGGCAAGGAGGGTTATGTGATCATTGCTTGACCGCGAAACTCGCTCCCTTGCAATGTCGCGATCAAGCGATGACCCTTTCAAAAAGAAAAAAATTGGTGTGCAAACCCCTATTACGAATGCGGATTTTTCATGTTTTGCGCGGGCGGAGCCAGTGCAAAACATAAAACCCAACATCGTAATAGGGTGTTCACGCGTTGAAATAGAAAAATAAAAATAGTGTCATCGCTCGACCGCGATTGAGCAAAAATGAACATCTCAGATTTTTGTTTGTTCACGGCACACAAAACACCTTAGGTTTGGAGGACAAACACTTCCAAATCTAACCCCGAATTGCATTCGGGATTGAGGGTTTTGTTTTCTACGCAGGCATCTGCTGGGCCACACGATAGCGGGACCCCACAGATTCCCTTCAATGCATGGGGTGTATCAGCCCCCCACGCAAACCCCACGCAAAACCCTCCCTTGAACAATCACAGACACCTTGAAAATGGGGTTTGTGATTGTTCAAGGGGCCTGATGACGTCATATCTCTGACGCTGTATTTCACGCAGCGACGACATGGTATTCATGCTTTTTTTTTTTCTTCTTCTTCTTCATACGTCATTCTTTATCTTTGACCTGGGGATACATCAGTGTTAAAGCTAAAATCCGATGGATGTGGCATCGTTAAAGAGCGGTTACTGGATATGGGGGACTTGTATGCGAAGTCGATGGATATATGGCCACACCCCCACAACTTTGGGACACTCCCCCGAGAATTCAGAGGGTTTCAAGAATATCAATGAGAGTTTATTTCAATTCTAGCCCAGTCAAGGGATGATTCGAACTTTACCAAATGATTGATACAGTTTGTGACAGTGCGCAATAGTTTTTTTTTACTCTTTTTCCAGCTCTTTGGAAAGAGGTTGAACCTGTTAGAATTCTCGTGGACAGAACACCAAAAGTCGTCATGCGGTGGGCCATCAATGCAATGTCAAAATGACCACAAATAATTTGCACAAAAATCATAAGGACGTCGTTTTGGGCCATAAATGTAATGTCAAATTTGCCCATGCACTGAGTTCATGAATGCATGTACATCAGGGATGTAAAAATTCACCCCATTTAGCTAGGCTGTCCTAGTGTGTAGCAAGACATAGGCCGGTGCTGGCTGAAATAGTGTTTTTTTATTGTTATTATCTTACAATCCCATAAGTTTTCAGAGGGCTTCCCACTGTCATTCAATACATCGTAGCCCTGCCATTTGACAAGATACTTCGTGACTTTGCCTTGTCATCGGTGTCCGCGGATGTTCTTCACCTTGTACTCCGCACCCTCGTCCGCTTTGACGGGTGGTGACCAAAGTTTGTCTCTGTTGAGGAAGTACTCATTTGGATCCCCGTCGATTTTGAGTCAAGTTGTATGAAACACCAGCTGGATAGCCAAGCTCTAATGTATAAGAATGTTTATGATGAATTCTGTCCACGTCTCTTTGATAACAAATAAACCGAGCCACTTAAGTTTCAGACTTGAAAATTTGTGCCCCCATAGCTTGATATTTTCTGGCCTTAACAGGAAATGATCACTAAATTCAAACTCTGTGGCCATATGATGCTTGTCAGCGGGTCGTTTCATCCTTGTTTGTACCTTTACAAAGTGTGTGATGTGCCTCATTTCAAATGCTTCACACGTCTCCTCGTTGGATTTCGACTGCCGGTATTCATTTGAACTCCACAAAGCTATCATTCTTGCAAGGTACTTGTAAGTCTACATTATGCATTCTACGCATTGTTGCAAAAATTTTGAACTTGTATGCGAGTCCAGTGGTTGGTAGCTTGACCAGCTAGTCAATACCATGCGGCTCACACAAATCCAAGAATAGTTGCTTCATCATCTTATTGGTTTTCTTTGTCTGTTCATTTACCTTTAGGATTAAAGCCTGTCGATAGCTTGATCTTTCTATCATAGGACGCCATCAGCTTTCACCAAAATTCTGCTTAAATCTGCCATCTCTATCACTAGAGGAGGATATGCCATGTAATTGGACTATGTTGTTGAGGAACATCCGCGATGTTTCCTTTCCAGTGACCATTTCTTCTTGGAGATGAAGAATGGAAACTTTGAGAACTGGTCAAAATTCACAAATGTTATATCAAAACCTTCTCATCTGACGGGAAAACCCATCACAAAATCCATGGATATGAACAAACATGGCTCTTTCGGAACATGTAGCGGTTGGGGCAGACGTGGGTGCTTGGATCATCTACACTTCTAGCGTTTACACACATCGCATGTCTCTTAGCAATTTGCAATGTCAGTTTGCACATTTTCCCACCAGTAGTAATTTATGATTTTCTTCGGTGTCTTATCCTTACTAGAGTATCTACCTATCCGGTGCCATTGCACTCCTAAAACAACATCCTCTGATGTTGTTTTTTCAGTGGCATGTTGACACGACGAGTGAATTGTGGATGCCATGATGGGTACAACAAAACAGAAACTGGTTTCTTCTCAAATGTTGAATTCTTTGCAACCCCTTTAAAATTGTTGCTTGAGGTACTAGTGTTGTTTTACTTGTAGTGCGCTGATCTCCACCATGAAATTGGGTCACCGAATGAAGATTTGTTGGAGCAACTGTTGGGATTGTTTTCGTGCATTGTCATTTAATGTTGTAGTCAGATTTGGCCACGATTAAATCCATCCTTTGCATTTTTTTAGGCTCAGATTTGGGGGGGGGCTTGAGGTCCTTTAGTGTGTGGTGGTCGGTGTGATGCAATTTCTACATTCCAAGGAAAACCACCACGTCTTGAATGCGCGCATGATGGCCAAAATTTATTCTTTTACACCGCGTGGTTCAATTTTGCTCCACATGTTTTTCACAACATATTCACGACCGATTTTTCTCCACAACCATTTTTGGGAGAAGAAAACATCCAATTTCTTGATCAAATACGTCGATGGCCATGATGTTGTCCACTGTTGGATACACCAATGGTGAGGCTAGTGCCAAGGCCAGAGTGATTCTTGAAATGTTGAACGCTTCTTGTTCATTGTCATCCCAACTCCACTTGGTGGTTTTATGAGTGAGGTCACAGAGATGCACTGGCACTTAGGAGTTATCATATGCAAATTGATGGTAGTAGTTGTAGAACCCCCCAAAAACTTCAGTGTATCAAATGATTGTGGGCATCGGCCAACCAATGATTGCTGCCACGTTTTCAAGATCCATGGCAAAAAAATCAGTAATGATTTGGTTTAAGAACTCAATGAAAAGGCGACCAAAGTTGCACTTCTCTCCTTGTAAAACTTTGATGAAGAGTCTATTGTGCACCTCGAGCGTGAAATCTAACACCAGAATGTCATGGACGTAGATGACAAATACATTGTTGAGGTATGGCCAGAATATGTCGTCCATTACCACTATAAATAACACTGGGCCATTTAAAAGTCCAAGCTGCAAAATCGAGGCCTTAAGTTTTTCCGAAGTGAGTGTGGAATGCCGAATTTCTGATGTTCTTTTGATGTACATGGATGTAGTGGTTATTGCTTCACAGACTTCATGCTCCTTGTCTAGTTGTGGAAGAGGGTGGTAGTTCTTTATGGTAACATCAATCAACGCTTGGCATCCCATGCATACTTGTAATTCACATGTCCTCTTTCATAGAAAATCACCTTGGCTGTGTATGGTGACATGGATGGGAAGAGAAAGCCCTGCTCCAGCATCTACTGTAGCTGATCTTTTGGCTTGCTTGTCTTATGTCGCTCCCTCGATAGGTCCCCCTTGATTGTCAGTCTGTTTCTGGGTTTCAAATCGATTTGGTGGTTGATGCTATACAATGGAGGTAAATGTCACTAGGAATTATCTGGAAATGCCTCTTCAAAATCCTCGATGGGCATTATAAACTCTTGTGATACGTATGCAAACTTCACCGGTTTCAATGTTGATGAGGTTGTTAAGCCTGTTGCATCAGCTGTTGTGATTTCAACCTTGCAACCAGGTTCCATGTGGACTAGCCATGCGTGACCTCATAAACCAAGATGTCTCCTGGCCACATTAAGTGAGATGGGTATTGTACATAGTCGTGCTGGGAATGCTATAACTTCCTATACTACTTCCTCCTCTGTGGCTTCCCACAGCTGTCATTGCATTGTGGGTCGCTTGATCAGAGATATGAGTTCATTTCCCACATTGATGCTGACATACCTGTACTGCTGCTCCAGTCCACTTGTGAATTGTGTTGGTATATGAAACATCACCTGAGGATGATCTTGTGGTTGCTCATTCAGCAAGTACTCCACACACTTACATCCTACAAGTCCCCCATTTGCACTCGCAAAGATTCATGAAGTCAAATGATCTACAACCATCCAACCATGATTTCCTCTTTCAACACCCATAGCTTTGTCTTCAAATCCAGGTTGCAAACCATCTCATTGCAAGAAAAAAAAATGAAAATCCAACCCATCAAGTAACACCGTTACCATTTTATGATGTTTGTAACCCTTCAATTGTACCCATAGATGTATCACTGGTTTTTCATTCTCGTACCCATTGTCAACCGTTGAAATCTTAGCAATTCTCACCTATAGATTTGCGAGCCACTCAGATGGCTGATTGGTTACCAAACATTACTTCCCAACCGGATAGGAGCTTCACTGTCTACTCTTGTCCTCTATCGTTTCCCAATTCCACAAATATTTTCTGTTGCTTCCCCCTTTTGGCATGTTTCATCCACTTTTGACAGTTACGAGTTATGTTGTCCGGCTTTTCGTAAGTCTAGAAGAGTCTCTGTTCCTATTGATAGATGGTGTTGATCTCCGTTGTCACAGAGGTTATCATTGACTGTGGCTTCCCACCGCCATGATAGAAACTGTGTCTCTGGGGTTTGCTACCTGTTAGATTCCTTAATGCAAAAATTGTAGTTGGTGATGTTGATGTGATTAGTCAACAAGATCATTTGACGAAGGTCGTAATGGATGTCAAGTATTGTGATGGCTTACCCTGTCATTCTTGAGGTTGTTTTTAATGAAAACAGAATTCATTTGAGGCGATGTCACCACTGGTGTTGATTTCACATAAATGCCATATGTACTCTCCCACACTGGACTCTTGGCATAGTCTTTGTAGCTTTTATTGTGCATGAGAAATATACGAAGGTGGTGTGTGTGAATTCATCCCGGTCTTCCGATGGACTTGACGATTTCTTGAAACGTGAGATTTCTCTCCTTGAGAGGTACTACGTTCGTGGGCGATGATGTGAGAATTGTAGTGTGGGCGATTGATCAGGCTCTGCAGGACTCTTGTTTTCCTAGGACATCCTTCATGTAAGACCACAAACTTAAAGTCGTGCCAAACAAAAGCGAAGATATGAGGCCAGTTTTCTTTTCTTTATTGCTGAATCCACCAGCAATTAAATACATCGCCAAACTCATCAGCCATATCCAAAACGTCGGCCCCTTTGAATTTTTAAGATCAAATGACTCGAGGAGTGACAACCGGATGTTAGGTTCATTCGAGAGTTGAGTTTTTCTCTCAGTGGGCAGTGCATCCCACGTACGCAAATTTTGTATCTCCTCCATTGTCGCAGTGAGTTGTTGGAGTAAATGGTTGTTGAGGTTCTCGAGCACTGACAGCTTCTGGAACAAGTCATCATTAATTCGAGTCTTTCAACCAGTCTCTCCTACCATTGCGCCACATGGCAATCCAACAGGTAGCTGCAGAAGCGAGGGATTTACCGACACCAGGCAGTCCGTCACCTGACTGGCCATTGGAGTCACTGATCCCATTCGTTTTTCTGCAAAGCTGTTGCTGCGACAACTAGGGCCAATTGGAGACCGTTGCAAATTGCTTGCTTCCATCCCTCCATTGACAAAGACTTTGCCAGGTTGTTACTGCTCTTCACCGTGTGTGCTTGCTCCTTTCACTGTCGTTGTTGCAAGGTCTGCAATCTTTTGGATGACGTAGATGCGCAAAATACTTGCTCAATGTTGTTGCGCATGAGTGAAATTGTCCACACCTCTCCAGCACCGATGCTCTCTAATGCCAAAAAATGGTTCTATGTTATAGCCTAAACACCACATTGTTGCAGATTTTATTGTCCATGGAATTGTTGTTCCATACTTTGAAATTGGCTTTGAATACTTTTGGACTTGTTTTCCTCTATGTAGAATGGAAACAATGCATCTCCATGTCCAACCTTTTGGATGCCAGTTTCCTTCTTCAGGTATCACCACATAACCTACACAACCTGGCCTTGTTAAATCATTTCTGAAGAATCAGATCCTGGCCCCAACCACCTCCGGGTGTTGAAACATCTCTTCATGTCTGTGTTCACTCGTCCACGACTTATGGTGACCAGTGAGCTCATGTCCGTCCTGTTGCAAAACCCTAGTGGTGATGCCACGGGCCCAGACACAATGACAACCCGGTGACATGATAAGCACACATACCAAAACTCAGCATTTTCCCAGCGGCTTTTGTGCTTCTTATGTCAACTATTGGTGTTAGGACATTGGTATTCCCACCATAAATCGCTACTATATTCTCGGTGAACTCAATGCCAGCCTAAGAAAAAAATCCCCCATTTTTGTCACATGGAATGGTGCCGTACCCATGTGTGTGTGTGTGTGTGTGTGTGTGTGTGTGTGTGTGTGTGTGTGTGTGTGTGTGTGTGTGTGTGTGTGTGTGTGTGTGTGTGTGTGTGTGTGTGTGTGTGTGTGTGTGTGTGCGTGTGTGTGTG
>SZWC01004581.1:51008-62710 GCA_023375785.1 Penium margaritaceum
GTTTTAGGACAGCTCTTGGACTGCCGCGTGCGACACCCGCCGTGCGCCGCGGCAGGTATTTATGCCTTGGACGTGTCATTTGTCATTTCTCTCTGCATATGCTATATTGAAGCATTTTGACACTGTGTCTTGTGTCTCCTAGCCAAACCCTTGCCGTTGTGTGTACGACCTGTGATTGTCGTCACCGTCTGATCAGGCACTGACGCCTGGTCAGCAGCTGTGTTGCTAGGAAGCTTCTACGCACTTTCTCACGGTATCAGATTAGTGAGATAGTTCTCACTGAGCTACGCAGCAGGGACACAGCAGAGCAGCAGCAGTGACAGTCACCGCTGTAGCAGAATTTCTGGGGTCTGCTGGAGACGGCCGGTCGCCGTCAACGCACTCCACCCACCACGTGAGATTGCAGCTGCAGAGGCAGCAGCAGCGGCGTGTACCGCCACGCAGAGGTGTGTGGCAACTGCAGTGCGTGCAGCCGCCCTCCCACAGCCACAGGAGCAGAGCAGCAGCAGCAGAGGCGTCGGCAGCAGCAGCGCAGCAGCAACGGCCGCAGCAGCAGCGTGGCCACAGCGGCGGCAACAGCAGCGCAGCAGCAGCGCAGCAGCGGCAGCAGCGGCAGCGGCACAGCAGCAGCAGCGCAGCAGTGGCAGCAGCAGCAGCAGCAGCAGCGCGCGGCAGCGGCAGCCAGCAGCAGCTGCAGCGCGCAGCAGCAGCCGCAGCGCGCAGCAGCAGCAGCAGCAGTGCAGCCGCTGCTGCCACCGCTGCACACGCAGCTATGCAGCTGCTGCTACAGCTGACAGCACAGCTGTAACAGCAGCTGGGCGGAAGCTGCTGCGCAGCTTCCCCGGAACTGCCGCGCGCCACGGCGAATCGGCTCCACACGCGCACAGAACCGTGACAAGAAAAAAAAGGAGGGGACGAGCTGACGTCAGCATTGTTGATTGCTGACATCATCAGGTCGTGCTGACGTCAGCAACCACTTGCTGACGTCAGCATTACACTTGGCCAAATTTTCACCCGGAAAGTCAAAAGTTGCCAGCGTTTCAACTCTTCGAGAAACGCAGACAGTTTTGAAATTCGACAAACTTGACCTGCCGTCCCATAGTGAGCGGCGACATGAGTTCGCCCGACGACAAGACAAGGGACCAGGTGATCCCTCCTCCTCTTGTTCAGGGGTATTGAGCCCTCGCTTGCAGGATATTGCGGACTTGCATAGCCAGCAGGAGGAGATGCGTCGTCTGTAGCGAGAGCAGACTGACGCGATCTGCACGCTGACAGAGCTTCTGCGTGCTTAGTCCACGGCTCCTTCGCGGATTTCTGCGGGAGCTGCCGGCGTTGCGGCCTCCACCCAGCACTCGGCCCAGGTGCCCGTGACAGGTGCTCCGCCGGCTTCACCTCCTGGTGTGGTTTCTCCACCACCTGCGGATCTCCTTGATGACGAGCCATTCATGCCAGGTTTCGAGGATGACTCCCAGGAGCGGGAGATTCGTCTTCTACAAGAGCGCCTCCATCAGCTGCAGACGGTTACCCAACCTCCACCCGTGTCCCCGATACGATCGTCACCTGACTTCCCCGGTGATCACCCCCTTCCAGGAGTTTTCCCCATCTCTCGCCCTCCTCAGCCTGCGGTTGCTCTCCCCACGGAGCGGCAGCCAAAGGACTTTGAGCAGCCGTCATCCAGTGGTAGCAGTGGCCGTTCCGTGCACTGCTACAACTGTGGAGGTGCCCATCGTTACACCGAGTGTCAGCAGCCGCTTGACTGGGAGCGCATCACTCGTGGACTTCAGGCTGCCCATGCTACTCGCACCGCGTCCGGCACGTCGCCCGCACACTCCTCTGTACGCGCAACGACCACGACTGCAGCTGTTCCTGCGTTCTCACCAGCGAGCAGCAGTGATCCAGACCCACGTGACCGCACCATCGCTGAGCTTTGTCATCTTGTGGCGCTTCGCTTTCAGGGAGGTGCGAGTGTGTTGTCATCGTCGAGTGGGTCACAGACTGCTTGTTCGTCCGTCCTCGTGACTCGTGATGACACGTGTGGGGGAGCACAGTCCGCATGTGATGATGTTGGGCCTGACTGCACTGACTGGATTCATGAGTCTCACCTTTGTGATGTACGTCGTTCCTTCCCACTGACAGCTCAGCATCCCTCTGATGCCGAGTGTTCCATTGCTCGTTGTACAGTGATGTCCACGAGTCGTAACTCCTGTGGCAGTTGGATCATCGATTTCGGTGCCACCACCACATGACGTGTCGTCCTAGTGACTTTGTGGTACTTGGTCCTATCACGACTGTCCGTTCTGTTCGTACAGGCTCTGGTCAGTCCTTACCGGTCCACGGTGTTGGGGTTGTATGCTTTGATGGTCCGTCTGGCCCCCTGTATCTTTCTGACGTGCTGTTTGTGCCTGATCTTGAGCTCAGTCTGCTGTCTGTGCGTGCCTTCACTCTGATGGGTCTCTCCATTGAGCATACCGCTGATTCAGCGACTGTGATTGCTCTTGACACCCGTAGCATTGTCATGCGTGCTTCACTCCTAGATGATTTGTATCGCATTGCTCGGCCCTCCTCCCCTTGCTCTCCCTCCTCCTCTGGTCGCGTTTTTTTCACTGGTGTTCTATCCTCGGAAAACCAGCTGTTGCTTCACGGACGTCCGTGTCACGTGGGCTCTGACACTGTGTCGAAGCTCATTCGGACACAGCCCGCTCTTGGCCTTGACGTGGCTTCTTTCGAGAAGCCACCCAAGACCGACTGTCTTTTCTGCGCACAGGGAAAGATGCACCGGTGCACTTATCCTGAGTCGCGTTCCCGAGCACTGAGGCCTCTCGAGTTGGATCACTCGGACCTGCTCGTTCCTCTCCCAGTCGAGTCCCCGTCCGAGAGGGGCCGGTATGTTCTGACGCTGACTGATGACTTCACCCGGATGCGGTGGGTCTACAGTCTGCTTGAGAAGAGCGACGCCGCCCTTGCGGTTTGGCTTTGGCTCGTGATGGCTGAGCGTCAGTCTCGCCACACGCTGCATACCTTTCGCTCGGATCGCGGTGGCAAGTTCCTCGCTGAGATGGACTCCTTCTTTGCTGAGCACGGCATTTTTCACCAGGTCTCCGAACCTGCTACCCCAAAGCAGATTGGTGTATGTGAGCGCTGGAACTGCACCATGGAGGATGCGGTCCGCGCCATGCGGTCTGAGTGCGGTCTCCCGGAGTCCTTCGGCTTCGAGGGCTTTGCCTACATGACTTGGGTCTTGAACCGCCTCCCGCATGGTCCGCTTCCGGATCATGTTACACCGTACGAGCTCTGGTTTGGCCACCATGCTGATCTTCGTCTCGCTCGCGTTTGGGGTTCCCTGGCCTCCGTGTGGTACACCGAGGACGAGCAGGGGTCCAAGGTCTCCCCTCGGGGTCGCTTGTGTGCCTTCATTGGCATCTCCCCGCGGTCGAAGGCCTGGCACTTTTGGGACCCCAGTCGCCGTCGTGTCATTGAGTCCCGTGACGCGCTATTCTTTTAGTCACTCACATACCGTGATCTGACTTCGATCACAGCCTTCTCTACAGCTCATGTCCCTTCCTATGAGGGTCCTCGACACATGGGGGAGACCTCTCTGCCAGCAACCATTCCTCGTCAGGCTGATGTGTTCGCTCGAGTCCCCTCTCAGTCTCCAACACTTGATGATCCGGCTGTCATTGCCGTTGGTCGAGAGATCCCGCCTGTTCAGCCTGTTTCACACCCCACAGGTACCGCTGCTCTCACGCCTCCTCCTGCATCACCACCTGTGTCTATTGGCACCCCTGCTCCGGTGTGTGACCCTGTCCAGCCCACTCCTGTCCCTACGTCGGCTGACACTCCTGTCTCAGTGTCCGGGCCAGCCTTGCCCGCTGTCACCCCCAGCTCTGTGTCCCCCATACACACATCTCCTTGCACGGCACCTCTGGCTGCCTGGTCTCACCCCTCACCAGCTGTGGTCGTACCTGTCCCTGTTGTCGTACCTATTCCTCAGCCTGAGGTGCGCCCCTCGACCTCCGGTTACTCCCGTGAGCCTGGTGGTCGCCTTCGACCACTGGATTTCGGAGCTCAGCGAGCGTCGGGTCCCGGACCCAGGAGTTCCTCTCGCAGCATCGCGAGCGGTGATCCAGCCACAAAGGCCTTAGGCCTAAGTGTCCACACTGAGCTTTCAGAGGTACACCCAGCATGCCCCATAGGGCACCACCTAGTCACTCGCGAGTTCCATATCGCCTGTGACGCAGCAGCTGATCTCATGGCCGTCAGGCCTGACACTGAGGCGTGTGCACTTGCCGCGCAGAGATCCCCCTGTATGGCGCCTGACCCGGGAACATTGAGGGAGGCTTTCTCATCGCAGGATGCTGATGCCTGGCGAGCTGCTTGTGAGGATGAGCTTCGTGTTATCCGAGAGCAGAGAGTCTACGTGCTGGTCGACCTTCCCCCTGGGAGGAAGGCGATTCAGGTCAAGTGGGTCTTTCGCAAGAAAGTGAAGCCGGATGGCTCACTGGAACGCTACAAGGCCCGCTTGGTCGTCAAGGGGTTCTCTCAGATTGAGGGAGTTGATTACATCGACACCTTTGCCCCTGTCGGCCGCATGACCTCAGCTCGAGCTCTGTTCGGTGTAGTGGCTCAGCATGACTGGGAGCTACACCAGATGGATGTGAACAACGCGTTCCTCCATGGCTCTCTGGATGAGGAGATCTATGTGGCTCAGCCATCAGGCTTTGAGGACGGTTACAAGGTCTGGCGCTTGCGCAAGTCCTTGTACGGCCTCAAGCAGTCTCCACGGTGTTGGAACCGGGAGATCACTGGCACCTTGAGTCATGCAGGATACGTAGAGAGCGAGGCAGACCCCTCGCTCTTCATCCTACTGACACCGGAGCGGTTCACCGCCATCCTGGTCTATGTTGATGACCTTCTGATTGCATCTCCGTCCCTGGAGGCCATGAAGGAGGCCAAGGCTGTCCTATAGTCTGCCTACAAGATGAAGGACCTCGGTCCTGCATCGGTGTTTCTTGGTATGGAGATCGTGCGAGATCGCAGACATCGGACACTGTTGCTGCACCAGGCCTGATACGCACGAGTCGTGGGGGAGCGCTTTAACGATCTTCTTGGTGCAGTACCCACCACTTCCACACCCCTCACACCTGATGGGCAGGATGCCTTGAAGGTGGATGACTCTACACAACTGGGGGAGACAGTGGACGTGACCTTGTACCTCCGTCTTATCGGATCTCTGATGTACCTGGCCACTACCACGCGTCCTGACATCGCGTTTGCCGTCAACCTCCTTGCTCAGTTCTCGCGGGCTCCACCTGTGAGAGCTCTTCACGCGGCTGTGCAAGTGGTACGGTACGTGGTCTCCACGCCGTATCTCGGACTCTGCTTTCGTCGGCAGTGTTCGGTGGTCCTTGACGGCTACACTGACAGCGACTGGGCTTGGAGCCCTGATGGGCGCAGTCACACTGGCTACGTGTTTCTGCTCGGTGGTACCGCTTTGTCTTGGCGAAGCGGGAAGCAGGGTTGCATCGCACATAGCTCGTCGGAGGCCGAGTATGTGGCTTTGTCCGTAGGGGCTACTGAGGCAGTTTGGCTGCAGCGCTTTTTTCTTGAGCTTGGGCAGTCAGTACCAGCCATTGTGCTGCGTTGCGACAACCAGAGTGCTCTCACCATTGCAGAGAACTCTAGTGTTTTTCATGATCGCACAAAGCACATTGCGACTGAGCATCACTTCATTCGTGATCTGGTGGAGCGACGCGTGATCTCCATCATGTGGGTTGGCACTGACTTGCAGCGTGCTGATTTCTTGACGAAGGCACTTGCCCGCGGAAAGTTCTTGGTGGCCATTCGTTCTGTTGGGCTTCGCCCCGTGCGTGACAGTGGTTGAGTGTGGGATGTGCGTTTGCATCTCATCTGTCTGTGTCACCCACTATATGGTTGTACCGGTGCTGCATGCGTATGGACATGCGTACCATCGGGNGGCTACGTGTTTCTGCTCGGTGGTACCGCTTTGTCTTGGCGAAGCGGGAAGCAGGGCTGCATCGCACGTAGCTCGTCGGAGGCAGAGTATGTGGCTTTGGGGGCAGGGGCTGCTGAGGCAGTTTGGCTGCAGCGCTTGTTTCTTGAGCTTGGGCAGTCAGTACCCGCCATTGTGCTGCGTTGCGACAACCAGAGTGCTCTCGCCATTGCGGAGAACTCTGGTGTTTTTCATGCTCGCACAAAGCACATTCCGGTTGAGCATCACTTCATTCGTGATCTGGTGGAGCGACGCGTGATCTCCATCATGTGGGTTGGCACTGACTTGCAGCGTGCTGATTTCTTGACGAAGGCACTTGCCCGCGGAAAGTTCTTGGTGGCCATTCGTTCTGTTGGGCTTCGCCCCGTGCGTGACAGTGGTTGAGTGTGGGATGTGCGTTTGCATCTCATCTGTCTGTGTCACCCACTATATGGTTGTACCGGTGCTGCATGCGTATGGACATGCGTACCATCGGGTCATGGGGGAATGTTGTGCTTTGTGCCGTTCCTGTACAGTTTACTGTGACCACTCGGCCGTGTCCATACTCATGCAGATCCCTGAGGCAGGCAGCCCTGGTGACACTGGCGCGACGACAGGCGGCGGACTACCCGCTTGGAGCTGACCGACCACTGTTCCAGAGCCCGAGATGCCACCGGGACTCTTTGCTGTGTCTTATACGTCTTGCAGGCATCTTTCGGCGGACTGGCCATGAGGCCTAGTTGCATGTTTTTGCATTGTATGCTCACTGTCAGTCGATGGATGCATGCATGTGACCAGTCGTAGCGTCCGTTTGTTTTATTCTGCACGTCTAGGCTTAGACGGCGTAGCATTATGACATATGTGCGCAGAGTTACGGCCAAAACAATGGTTTTGGGCCAGTTTTAGGACAGCTCTTGGACTGCCGCGTGCGGCACCCGCCGTGCGCCGCGGCAGGTATTTATGCCTTGGACCTGTCATTTGTCATTTCTCTCTGCATATGCTATATTGAAGTATTCTGACATTGTGTTTTGTGTCTCCTAGCCAAACCCTTGCCGTTGTGTGTATGACGTGTGATCGTCGTCACCGTCTGATCAGGCACTGACGCTCGGTCAGCGGCTGTGTTGCTAGGAAGCTTCTACGCACTTTCTAAGACACAAGGCAAAGTGTCTGAATGCTTCAATAGCATTTGCAGAGAGGAATGACAAATGGCAGGTCCATGGCATAAGTACCTGCCGCGTCACACGGCGGGTGTTGCACGCGGCAGTGCAAGATCTGTCCTAAAACCGACCCAAAACCACTATTTTGGCCGTAACTCTGCGCACACATGTCAGAACACTACGCCGTCTGAACCTAGACGTGCAAAATCACAAGCCGGACGCTACGCTGTGACCACTCGGCCGTGTCCATACTTGTGCAGATCCTTGATGCGGACCCAGGCGGTACCGGTGCGTCATCTGGTGGCAGACTACCAGCTTGGAGCTGACCGACGACCGTTCCAGAGCTCTGGACGCTACCCGGGACTTCTTGCAGTTTTTCTATAGCACGTAGGACTTTATCGGTCGACTGGCCGTGGGCCCGATTTGCATGTTTTGCATTGTGTGTCCATCGTTTGATGCCAGATGCATGCATGTGACCAGTCGTAGCGTCTGGCTTGTGATTCTGCACGTCTAGGTTCAGACGGCGTAGCGTTTTGACATGTGTCCGCAGAGTTACGGCCAAAACAGTGGTTTTTGGGCCGGTTTTAGGACAGATCTTGCACTGGCGCATGCAACACCCACCGTGCGCCGTGGCAGGTACTTATGCCATGGACCTGTCATTTGTCATTCCTCCCTGCAAATGCTATTGAAGCATTCAGACACTTTGCCTTGTGTCCCTAGCCAAACTCTTGCCGTTGCGTGCGCGACCTATGACTGTCGTCACTGTCTGATCAAGCACTGACGCCTGGTTAACGGGAGTGTTTCTAGGAAGCTTATTTGCATGTTCTCATGGCATCAAAGCAGTGAGACAGTTCTCACTGAGCTGCGCAGCAGAGACGCAGCAGAGCAGCAGCAGTGAGAGTCACCGCTGCAGCAGATCTAATGGGGCCTGTCGAAGACAGCCGGTCGCCGACGACGCAGCCCACACCCGTCACGTGACACCGTAGCAGCGACGTTGCCACCGTGCTAGCAGCAGCATAGCAGCAGAGTAGCAGCAGCAGCAGCAGCAGCAGCGCCGTAGCAGCAGTTACAGCAGCGCGTGGTGGCTGCAGTGAGTGCAGCCGCCGTCAGCAGCTACAGCAGCGTGTGGCGGCTGTAGTGAGTGCAGCCGCCGTCCGCAGCCGCAGTGGCGACCGCGGCAGCAGCAGCGAGCAGTGGCAGCGGCGGCTGCAGCAGAGCGGCGATAGCAGCAGAGCAGCAGCAACAACAGCGGCGCAGTAGCAGCAACAGTAGCAGCCGTGGCGGCAGCAGCAGAGCAGCAGCAGTGCTGTAGCAGCAGCAACAACAACAGTGGCAACGCGCGACGGCGGCAACGAGCAGCAGTAGCAGCGGCATTGTGCAGCCGCTGCTGCCACTGCTGCGCACGCAGCCACGCAGCTGCTGCTACAGCTGATAGCACAACTGCAACAGCAGCTGAGCGGAAGCTGATGCGTAGCCTCCGTGCAGCTTTCGCGTAACCGCCGCAAAGTGGCTGTACGCTCGCGCAGAACCGCGAGAGAAGAAAAAAAAAAGAAAAACAAAGAAAACAAAGGGGGGAGTAGAGCCGACGTCAGCATTTTTGCCTGCTGATGTCATCAGGTCGTGCTGACGTCAGCAACCACCTGCTGACGTCAGCACCATACTTAGCCAATTTTTGGGCCTGACAATAAAAAATTGCCAGCGTCTCAACTCCTCGAGAAACGCTGACGCTTTTGAAGTCCGACAAACTTGACCTGTTGATCCATACTAAGAGGCGACGTGGACTTGTTGGACAACAAGGAGAAGGCGACAGGTGATCCCTCCTCCTCCTCTTCTGAGGTCCTGAGCCCAAGCTCGCAGGCCATTGAGGACCTGCAGAGCCAGCAGGTTGAGATGCTTCGCCTACAGCAGCAGACTGATGCCATTCGTACGCTGACTGAGCTTGTATGTGGCCAATCCATAGTCCCACGGCAGGTTTCCGAGGGAGCTGCCGACGTCGCGATCTCTACACAGCAGTCGGCTCAGGCACCCATTACAGGAGCTCGATCTGACCTAGCACCTCCCAACCTCCTGGATGATGAGCCATTCATGTCAGGCATGCCACATGACTCTCTGGATCATGAGATTCGAGTTCTTCAGGAGCGCCTCCGTCAGCTGCAGACGGGCACCAGATCTCCTCGGATCCCTACGGTGCGATTGTCACCCGACTATCCCGGTGACTATCCCCTTCGAGGAGTCTTCCCCGTCTCTTGTCCTCCTCGGCCTGCGGTTGCTCTCCCCACGGATCGACAACCCAAGGACTTTGAGACACCACCTCCACGGTACATCACTCAGGACGGCTTCGACTGCTGGGAGATCCGTTTTCAGGTCTGGGTTACTTCAGAGGGCGTGTGGTCCTACTACCACAGCCCGTATCAGCCTACAGACCCAGCACAGGTGCTGACAACAGCCAGGGCGATGCGCGGACTCCTCTATGCCATGCCACACGAGACTGTCGTCGACTTCCATCCCTTCCTTGGAGAGCCCTGCACAGGCATGGGCGCCGACCCACGCGGGGGTTGGGATCTAGCCTTATCCCTGCCGGCTGCAGAGATGCACGCCACCCATACAGCAAACATTCATGCCTTTCACTCTCTCCGTCAGGGCCCTGCAGAGCATGCAGCTAATTACTGGCGATGCGCCATGCGCATCTACACGCACCTTGGGACCTCCGAAGGCACACAACTGTGGGCGCTCCGTACGATGATGCTTGCTCGGAGTTCGCCTTGAGTATACTTACATCTTCACACGGTACAGCGACGCTGTCCTCGAGCCTTTTTCAGCCACTCTACAGCTTCTCCCTTGGGTGCACCACCTCTTCCTCCAGGTGACTCCAGCCCGCAAGACAGCCGTAGCCCATCAGGAGACTTCCTTTGCTGCATCAGTCATCGCATCACCACCATCATCACTCCTGTAGTCTCCTTCTTCATCCTCTATCACGTTCTCGTCTTCCTCCTCCTCTTTGGCCCCGTCCACACCCACTCAGACACAGGGTGTTGCAGCAGCAGCTCAGGGGAAGAAGAAGAAGGGGAAGCGGGGACCAGGCCAGCAGCAGTCACACTGTGGGATGTGCTATCGTGCACACCCCTTGGTGGTTATTGATTTGTGCACTTTTAGTGCCTAGGTGCATGACACAGATACATGCAGTGGCACAAGATACATCTTTCTTTGTTGGTGGGATTGCTATCTCTTGGAAAAGTGGAAAACAAGGGTGCATTGCTCGTCGGTTCAGTGAGGCCGAGAACGTGGCACTTGGCGCATGCACGTGTGAGAGCTCTTGGCTCTTTTGTTTTTCAAAACGGTTGTGTGTGCCCATCCGTTGGAACACTATGCGCTGGGAGAATCAGAGCATCAAGGCAATCGCCGAGCATAATGGCATGCATCATTTGCATACAGTGCCCATCAACATTGAGCATTATTGTGAATGTGAGCACATTACTACTAGAGAAATCTAGGTTGTCTGGGTTGACATTCGTCTGCAGCATGTGGAACTCATTATCAAAGCTCTTCGTAGTGGCATGTTTAAAGAGTTATGCGTGACGTTGGTGTGCTATATGCTCGTGATGCCACTGATTAATCTAACTATGCATCTCCTCTTCTCATGATTTTTTGTCTCATGTGGTATGGGTGTGTGTCATTCCCAATTCTATATGCGTGTAGCATGTTCAGCTATGGGTCATGGTGGACTGCTGTCAATGGGGTGTAAGTTAGGTGAGTGACCTTGTGACTTTGTCCACCTACACACTAACATTGTAGGTGACCTACCTAAAGTAGAGGTATTTCATCCCACATCGGAGCACGGCCTGTGGATAATGCGTTGCTAGTGTCTCAACCAAGTGGAAGAGTAGCGCCTGCACTATCTAGTCAAAACATGTTTGAGAGCTTGCTACGTGTAATCAGCATGATCTTCTTGGTTTCTTTGTAGCATAACATGGAGAAAAATGTTCAAATTCATGAACCCACATACACTCATGGTCATGTGGTTAACTAGTCTTTAGTCATGCATGTGTAAATATGTGTTTGCTTGGTGATGTCGAGCTATGAATCCTGAAGATGCATACAACTGGTTTATTGCGTACAACCATTGTGAGAAATCACTAGCACGTTCGCTAGTCAGTCCGGTTTGATCCTGGGGTGGCGTCCAGGCCCCACGTCGAGCACTTGGAATGGGTGGCCTGGTCAACCGGCTGCTATCACCTCGCAGACAAGTTACCCACAAGCTGCTTTTCATTGTGCTTGGTTTTTGCTATGACTGAGCATGGTCACTTCATTGAATGGCATAAAGTGTGTCCTCCCTCTCATGCTTGACATGCGCGCTACTCTTGCAGCCTCTACCACCCACACAAATACCCTCGAGACATTCATGACCAATTGTTTCCACCCATTATCCAACGACCTGGCCACATTTCTTGATGACACTTTGGTGTAGTGCTGCTCTCTCTCTCTCTCTCTCTCTCTCTCTCTCTCTCTCTCTCTAACTCTCTCTAGGAGCACGATGGAAGTGTGCAAAACGTTTCCAA
>SZWC01004581.1:62813-90346 GCA_023375785.1 Penium margaritaceum
TTCTCTCTCTCTCTCTCTCTCTCTCTCTCTCTCGGAGCACGATGGAAGTGTGTAAAATGTTTCCAATGTTTCAAAAGAAGAGAAGTTGTTGGAATCTATTGAAGTGCAAATTCAGTCAATGTTTAATCAAGGGGCCACATTGTTGGTGGACGGATGTAGCGGGAGGGCCGGTTCGGCCCTCCCTCCTCACTGAAGCGAGGGATGGTTGCGCACCACCCCTCGCGTCAGCGAGGGCTGGCTGGCGGCCAGCACTTCGCTGGCCGCCGGCCAGCTCGCTGCCGGCCGGCTGGATGGCCGGCGGCCGACCAAGCGACCGGCCGGCCATCGGCCGGCCAGTCGCCAGCCGCCGATCGCGGCCTCAGCCCGATCGGCGGCTGAGGGGCCACGAGGGCCTCAAGGGCGATGCCTCATGGCCTCGTGTCCTCGCCCCCCCTCGCCCTCCTTGCAAACCAGCAAGTGAGGACGAGGGCTTGGGGGAGCGAGGGTGAGGAGAGAGAGCTGGCGCGAAATCGCGCCAGAACGGCAAAACGTAAATCGAAGTTCGTTTACGACGAACTTCGACATAAAAGAAACAAAACAACTCGTGCGAACACACAAGTTCGAGGTACAAACCCCCGATTTGGGTCCCAAAACCAGGGGCTTGGTTAAAACCGGATATGGGCCTCCGGAGACTCGCAATATTCGAGTCTCCTTGCTCTGGGTCGTTGATGACGATTGCCCCTGAGTCCTGCGAAGGGGGTAAATCCCTGACGCGGACTGAGAACGCCATTCTGCGAACTTCGACGACGACTTCAGAGTAGGACCTGGAGACTCAACACGTTACAGTGGTTCTGCGAGCCAGACGACCCTCACGACCAAGAGTTTGACGGAAACGGCGGCTACGACATAGGTAAAACGTTGCCGGCAGCTGCAAGCAGCAGCAAAAACACCAGAAGGGACTACGGCATCTACACTTCACCATTTGAAGCGCTGTAAAGTGCGTTAGGAAGCTAGAGAAGAGCTCTATTTTTTGGGGCTTCTTCTCCACAGCCTCTCCTCACCTCCAAGGGACCTAAGGGAATTTTTGGGGACGGGGTGGGAGTGCCCACCCCCAAACCACCAAGTTTTCCCCTCTCTTCAAGGTTCCCTCCCTCCCTCCTTCAACCAAAAAACTAGGACAGTACGTGTTCCCAAGGCCAAGGGCTCTCAAAGCTTGATGAAGCTCTACAAAGAGGGAAGACTACACCTTGGGGAATTTTGGCGGCTCTCCCAACGCCGCCGGCTCAAGGAGGACGCCGCCAAGGGGCGCGAGACGTGCCAAGAAGACGCAAGAAGAGACCAAGGAAGACCAGAAGACAAGAAGACAAGAAGAAAAGAAGAAAAGTAGTCCTTTTTCTCTTGACCTATTACTTGCTTGTGTTCTTGCTCTTTTTCCTAGTCTTGTGAGCGGTACTCACACTTCTTGTTACTCCCTCGTATTGTTAACTTATGTTTTCCTAGATCCTAGTTGCTACCAACTGCCGTGAGTCATGGCTTAGGAGGACTGGTTTCTAAACCCACGACCTTGTGCCGACGTGGCAACCTAGGAAAATAGAAGTTTGAATTGAAATTGCCTCACCGTTCGTGAGACCTAGATTGTAGGAGGCGATTCCTCCTTTAAGTTGTCGGGGTGATCCTCAAAACGACCTTCACGTGCTAGTTTCACGAACGACGAGATGGCAAGTGCCAAACCGTCCAAAACAAACAAGGGCAAGGTCGTGACGGCCTCACAACAAGCTCTCAGCGGACTCCAAATTCTGGGAGCCGTCGCCGCGAGCACTGTTGCCAAAGGCAACAGTACCGCCTAAGGCAACCGTGCTGCCTAAGGCAACCATACCGCCTAAGGCCACTGCACCGCCCAAGGCAACCGACACCAACCTCGGCGACACCGAGAAGCGTGCGGAGGCCAAAAAAGTGCTCGACGAGCACGTTGACGCATACGTGGGTGACCCCCGCGCGACGGACAACCCAATGGAAGAGGATCTCCTAGAGGGGGACCCCGACGAAGACCACGATGCCAACGATGGCGAAGGCGACGAGGATCGCGGCCATTGTCATCTTTGTGCGGCAAATTCGAGCTGATTGCTCGAGAAGGATAAGACGCGCGCCGCATAGCCTGAAGCTGCCGACGGTAGCGAGACTGCCGAGAGCAGCAAGGGCGCTGAAGCGGTCACACGGGAAGTTCCTGCGAGAACGAGCCGGACGACGATGCCGCAAAGGTAATTCGCGAAGATTGTCGTAGGCTCACGGAGTTTGCTGCTGAGGCGGGAGGACGACTCAGGATCACCACCAACGGTGGAGATACGGCACCACTCGGAGGAATGGGGACGGACCCCCCTTCTTACGATGCGGCCGCAATGGGGTAAGGCAGCACCCACTCAAGCGTCGTCGCTGACGACAGTCTCCTTCAAAAGGTGGGACTCCTTGGAGGCGTGTACGCGAACCGTACCCTGTTGTAGTGGGTAAGGGTGCACGGACAACGCGAGGCCCTAGAGGCTATCACCGATGCTTTGACGACATCAGAGTTCAAGTTCGCGTTCGCCAACCTGCTAGCCCACGTTGAGCAGAGCATCACGGACCTTGACCGTGATCGCCAGCTACAGCGCCTGGCCGTCTATGAGGCAACCCGCCGATGCAAGGACCTCGACAAGGCATTGCAGAGTGTGACCCAGGTGCGGATGCAATAGCAAGCGCAGCATGTCGCAGCTGCAGATACCACTGCCGGTGGCAGCGACGACTTGCCTACCTGACGACTTCGGGGTCGGTCATGAACACGTCCTTCCTCCGCAGTGTAGAGGTCTTCCGGAAGAGCGTGAAGCTGACCGACTGGCTGAACCGCATGGAGCACGTTCTATGCGTCCACAAGGCTCCATTCAGCCAGTGGGGCGACCTTGCCACAACGCGACTTGAAGACAAACTCTTCAAGTATGTGGTCAAGGAGTGGACTTCGCAGCAGCCGCACCTCGAGTGGCAGCCCATGCCGTGGGAGGCTTTTTGCGCGATCATGCGCAAGAAGTGCACCCAATGTGAGGAGGTGCGGCGCGCTTTCCACAAGATGAAGGACTTCAAGCAACTGGGCAGCTCGCTCGAATCCTACTTGAGCGAGTTTGTCGCACTTGTGGAGGAAGCCGAAAGCTTCACCGAGGGTGATGGGACCCAGACCTTCAAGCACCCGGAGTGCATGCCGTTGGAGTACTTGCGTGATGGTCTTGCCAACGAGAAGCTAAAGGACAAGACCACCACGACAGCCACTGGCCAAGCTCGGACAAACTGGAGGGCGTTACGCGACTACATAAGCGAAGTGTATTCGGCAAACCAGAAACACTACTCTGATGCACGGCCGAACGTATATGCACAGCAAGGTTGCGACATGCGCATGGACGCTGTAGGAGCTGGTGGGTCAGCTGGATAGCGAGGCGGGGCCAAGGGCAAGCAGCTTGCAAATCCTCCAGCCAAGAAGACTGGTGGATACCAGGGCCCCAACAACAAGCGCAATCTCGAAATGACGGGCTACAGCAGCGCGTGAGCGTCGCAAAACATCCTTTCGCGAAGGGCTCTGCCATAACTGCATGCAGCCGGGCCACTTTAGGGCTTAGTGCCCTCAGGCTGCTGGAGGTGGACAAGAGGCCGCGGTGTTAGCTGCAGCAGTAGCACCTCGTGGGGATGGTGCAGCAGGAGGCCGCGGACAAGGCCGTGGACAGGGTCGCGGTCGCGGCAATGGGTCCGGCCGTGGTAACGGACAGGGCCGTGGGGCGGGTTTTCCCCACCCCTGAGTGACGTCAGTCGGGACCACTCAGGGGTAAAACTGGATCACGAGTGTGGGTTCATGTTTTTGGATGAGGATGTTGAACAATTTGAGTTTTTTACGAGTTCAAATTTCACTGTTGTCTTTTCTGCTCTTGTTGAACCGCATTCTACACTTGCTGACCGACATTGCCCACTAAACCTTGCATCTCCGGACAAGATGCATGATCGTACATGCTTAGTGGTGGCGACACCGACCACGATGCAAGAGTTGTGTGACACAGTGATTGAAGCAAACGCCCTCAAAGCAATGAGTTCAATCACGTTTGCAGTACCTTTAGTCGACGATTTCGACCCAGTCAAATTTAAAGACTGGAAGGTGCTGGCCTAATTCACACGTGCCCACAAGATGTGGACTCGAGTGGGTGAATCATGGGAGTTGCGACGCCCGTCGTACATATTTAGTGTTTATCACAAACTCGGCTTGCCGTCATCGAGTCTGTTCACTCGGAAGAGTGGGGGAAACATGACAATGCAGTTCAAAGGAAACCTAGCTGGTGCTCCCGTGAACGTACTTGCTGACACTGGAGGGGACGACTCTTTTGTTAGCCTTGGCTTTACCCGACAGGTTGGCTTGAGGTACGAGCCATCGAATGGCGCAATTGTTGTTGGTGACAACCGTACGGTACCCGTGATCGGTACTTGTAAAGCAAAAAACTGTATTCAAGGGTACACACAGAGTGTCATGTTGAAGGTACTCAACCTTCTTGACCCGTTTGACGTGGTACTAGGCGATCCCTTGCTCTGTGAAAACAAGGCACTAGTGCTTTGAATCAAAGCATTTGATCCTCCGAATAGGACAATGCCACTTTACGTTGATTCCGAGTACGGAATTATCACCGACCCTACTCAAATTCCATGCCAGTTTGTCTGCAATGCAGGTCAAGAGACGTATTCGACAAGGTTGTCGATACTTCTTGGCTCAGCTGCAGTAAGTGGAGGACGACGTGATGAAAGACACGCCACAAGAGATCATACCTCTATTGGCAGAGTTCTCGGATGAATTCCAAGACCCACCAGTTGGACTTCCACCAGAAAGACACATGGGCCACACGATTCCGTTGCAACCAAAGGTGACTCCTCTGTTCAGACCCATGTATCGCCTTAGTCAAGCAGAAAGGCGAGAGGCCGAACGCCAAATCAAAGAGTACCTTGCAAAAGGGGTGGATCGAGCCCAGTAGCTCGCCGTACGGTGCGCTGATCCTTTTTGTGAACAAAAAGGACGGTGGTTCACGCATGTGCGTGGATTAGCGGGTGTTGAACAAGTTGACGGTGAAAAATCGATTCTCCTTACCGCAGATTGAGGACCTTTTTGACCAACTCTAAGGCGCAAAAGTATTTTCGTTCTTGGATTTGTCTCAAGGGTACCATCAAATCCGCATCACGGAAGATGATGTGCCCAAAACCGCGTTTCGAACGCACATGGGACACTATCAGTTCTGAGCGTTATGCTTCGGGCTTACAAATGCCCCGGCAACCTTCCAAGGAGAAATGAACCGAACGTTTGCCAAGCAACTCGGACAGTTTGTCTTGGTTTACCTGGAGGACATGCTGGTTTTCTCCAAATCAATGGATGAGGACAGAGAACATATGCGCGAAGTTCATGCAATCCTTCGGGAATAGAAGTTCTATGCAAAAGTGAGCAAGCGCAAGTTTGCACAAGATGAGCTCGAATACCTTGGAGACATCGTCGGCAAGGACGGCATCCGTGTCGACCCACGAAAGGTCCAAGCCGTTGTGGACTGGCCACGTCTCGAGAATGTTGGGCTGATACGGTCTTTCCTTGGCCTTGCAAACTACTTTCGACGGTTTATGCAAGGGTATTCGACCTTGGTAGCACCGTTAACCAGGCTCACGCGAAAAAACGTGCGTTGGGAATGGACACCCGATTGCGAGAACACTTTTCTCAAGGTCAAAGAGCTCCTATCCATGGCGTCCGTCCTAGCTCTTCCGGATCCATCGCAACCGTGGGAGGTTCGATGTGATACGTCGGTAGTAGGACTCGGAGCCGTCCTCATGTAGAACGGTCACCCAGTTGCGTATGAGAGCCGGAATCTCATTCCCGCAGAAACGCGGTACACGACTGGGGATCAAGAGCTCCTTGCGATTGTACACGCTTTCAAGATGTGGCGTTGCTACCTCGAGGGTGCTGAAGGGGGTGTGACGGTCGTGACCGACCATGATCCAATGGTGTTTTTCCAAATGCAACCAAACCTGTCAAGACAACAGGCACGTTGGAGCGAATACTTGAGTCGATTCTCGTTCACATGGGAATATCGGCCAGGACGCATCAATGTAGCCGATCCACTAAGCCGACAGCCTGTGGAAGTTAAAGCAACCACCGAGGTCAGTGGGTGTTTTATGGCCATTGCAACAGCAACAGTACAACCACCAGATCTCCCTGCACCTCTGCGGTAACCACCACGAGAGATTATCCATTATAATGGTTTTGTACACAGGATCCAGATGGGATACTGTGTGGATTCTTGGTTTCAAGACTCTCAAAATTTGGACAAATACGACTTGCTAGAGGCCGCAGGAATCTTCTGGCACGGAGAACAAGTTGTTGTGCCAAACTCGGGAAACCTTCGAACAAAGGTTATCTCACTGTTCTACGACCCGCCGGTCGCACGTCATGTGGGACCCGGAAAGATCTAACAGGCACTCTCGGACCACTATTTGTGGCCAGGGTGGAGTGTTGATGTCCGTAAGTATTGCATGACATGCGACCTATGTCCGCAGAATAAGGCTAGTAACAAGAAGCCTGCTGGACTCCTCCAACAGCTTCCCATTCCTAGGACTCCATGGGAGTGCGTCAGTATGGACTTCATTATTGGTCTTCCGGACACGGCTCGTGGCCATGATGCAATACTAGTGGTTGTGGATCTTTTGACTAAGATGACACACTTCATTCCTACAACCACTGATGTGAATGCAGAGGAGGCCGCTCGTCTCTTCTTTGAGGGTGTCGTAAAGTACCACGGCTTGCCGTTGCGCATTATCTCCGATCGAGATCAAAAACTTGCTAGTATGTTTTGGCAAAAGATGCACGAATACTTCGGCAGTGGGTCGCAAATGTTGACAGTATTTCATCCTCAAACTGACGGACAAACACAGTGCATGAATTGCACTCTGGAGCAGATGCTCCACATGTACGTGGACCCTGCCATGCATGATTGGGACGAATTCCTAGCACCGGTAGAGTTTGTGGTGAACAACTCTGTGAACGAGTCCACACAGTTCACACCGTTTGTGCTGAACAGTGGTCGGCATCCACCGGTACCCTCTTCATTGGTGAAGAGTGGGAGTACAGGAGGGCAGGTTCCTTCCGCTCAAGCCTTTGCCGAGCACATCGCCTCCTTGTTGCAGGAGGCAAAGGGTCACCTTCAAGCAGCTTGGCAGCGACAAAAGGCATATGCCGACAAAGGTCGCTGGGAGGTCTTGTTTGACATCGATGACAAAGTGCTGCTTAGCACTAAAAACCTTCGGCTGAAGTCGCCAGGGGCAAGAAAATTTCTACCGAAGTGGATTGGGCAGTTTCCCATTGTGGCACGCATCGGGCCAGTGGCATACCGATTGCTACTTCCACCAAGTATGAAGACACATGACGTGTTTCGTGTGAGCCTGCTAGCTCCATACACCGAAGAAGGGACCGTTCAGCCACCGCCAGTAGTCCTGGCTGCCGACGAGCAATACAAGGTCCTTCGCCTACTCCAGGACTGAGAGCATACTTTTTGGTCACGCGTTGTTAGGGAGTACCTCGTTCATTGGGCCGGTTGTGGACCTGAACATAATTCATGGGAGCCCGAATCTCGGTTGCCTACAGGGGTGGTCAACGAGTATTAGAACGAGCTTGCAGCTTGCACAGATCGACGCGTGGCAGGAGGTATCACCTGAACGCGGAAAAAGTGAACAACATTCCCACAGGGCAGCATTCATGGACAGCGACCATAGGAGGTTGGGGACGCACAGCATGGTTTTCCCGCGGCCGCTCCAGCCTAAAGGGGGGAGGCCGCTAGCCGTGTTGACCTAAAAGCTACAGCTTAGGTCTAAGTACCATGCACGTGTTCATGTTTAGCTGGTTATTGAAATTCTTTATTTTCTTTCACAATGTTGATAACTCACTGACTGACAATCCTACTTGTTGTTCATGAACGAGACAGTTCATAATAAGTGGGGAGGAATGTAGCGGGAGGGCCGGTTCGGCCCTCCTTCCTCGCTAAAGCGAGGGGTGGTTGCGCACCATACATCGCGTCAGCGAGGGCTGGCCGGCGTCCAGCACTTCCCTGGCCGCTTGCCAGCTCGCTGCCGGCCGGCTGGACGGCCGGCGGCAGGCCAAGCCACCGGCCGGCCATCGGCCGGCCAGTCTCTAGTTGCCGATCCCGGCCTCTGGCCGATTGGCAGCTAAGGGGCCACGAGGGCTTCGAGGGCGAGGCCTTGTGGCCTCATGCCCTGGCCCCCCCTTGCCCTCCTTGCAAACCAGCAAGCGAGGACGAGGGCTTTGGGGAGCGAGGGTGAGGAGAGAGAGTTGGGGCGAAATCGCCAGCGTGCCTCGCACGAGACGATTTCGCGCCAGAATGGCAAAACGTAAATCAAAGTTTGTTCGCGACGAACTTCGGTATAAAATAAACGAAATAACTTGTGCAAAAACACGAGTTCGAGGTGAAAATCCCCAGTTTGGGTCCCAAAACCAGGGGTTTGGTTAAAAACGGATATGGGCATCGGGTGTAACACAGTGAAATTTTCAAACAGAACCTAAATCTTACAGTCAAGAATGAATTGTCGTAATCATTACTTGATTGCGACAGTCTATGGACACTGTTCCGCGACCGACACCAAGAGGTCGCGTCAAGTTTGACGCAAACGCGTGAAGCAAGTAAAGGAAATCGAATCCCATCGAGCATCTTGACAGGAATTGCGGTCAGGAAGTTTCCACCGTTCTTTCTAAAGAAATGCATAAATAATTATTGATAATTAACTAGTCATAACTTTGTAAAGAAACAACAACGTAGCTTCGAAAGGGCGAGGCGAGCCATGACGACTTGGGCAAGGAAAGATCACTCCGTCGAGGAGGATGGTCATTCAGTTTTACAACGCAAACGTTTCCGAGCTCGCCGCGGCCTTTCGACGCTAAGTCTTAACTTCCGTGTTACATTTGGTATCCGAGCCAGAACGACAGGTGACCTCACCGCTCGTCCTCATCCCTCCATGCACTTCGTCACTTTGCACGAGGAGAAGTGTGCCCATCGACGACTGACGGTCGCACTTCGCAGTTACGCGGGCGGAACGCTACCCGCCCACTACTCCACATCCACCACTCGTCACTCTCACCCTCCCCAACCTTGGAGTCCCTACTTCGCCCCAACTACTCCACCCTCCTAAAATCTCTCTCTCTCCCTCTCCCCCCTCTCAACCTCACCTCGTCCAACCGCGAAGTCGCGCCACTATCCGTTTTGCCGTGAGGAGAGACCGACGGGAGGAGGTTGGCCAAAGCAGGGGGTTGCTGGACCAGCTGCTTGCGTGGCCAGGAGCTGCTACAACGGCAAGGGAGGCATTCAAGGGCGAATTAAGAGGGAACAAGCCTCCAAGGCCGATGTTTTTGTTCCCCCACGGCCAGGGAGACTTCCAAGTCAACCCCGGGTTCCAAGGTGGAAAGGAGAAGGGAAAAGCCATATTTTGGCCTCCGGACCTCCAAACTTCATGCCGTTTGTTTTGTTGAGATCAGAAAAATATTCTCTACTTGATTTAATGACTTAGAGACCGTTCTTGTACCATTTGGCCGTGGCTATTCCATTTCTCAAGAGATTTTCGCTCTCCTTTGGATTCCAAGAGTTGTGACCACATCTTACTTTCAGAAATTTCGTGCTGCATCCTTCAAAAAAAAACTCTCAGCAACGACCAACCTCTTTCCACGAAACAAGAAAAGGGGGTGAAGGAGGAATTCCCACAAGCCACCTCGGTCCACCTCTCACGAGGTGAGGAGGGTACACTTTGGGAACCTCGGTCCACCACTCAAGAGGGTGAAGGAGGCACTCCTCAAAGCCACCTCGGTCCGCCTCTAACGAGGTGAAGGAGGGCATGCTTTGGGAGCCTCGGCCCACCGCTCAAGAGGGTGAAGGAGGGAACCTCCCAAGCTACCTCGGTCCACCTCTTACGAGGTGAAGGAGGGCAAGCTTTGAGAATGCCACCTACCTCCCCAAAAGGGTTTGAAGTGAGGCACACCTTGACAGATAGTGTGTCCTCCACCCATTTCAACAAAAAAAAAATCAAAAAGGAAGGAGGTTGGGAAAAGGGTGACCCGTAGCAAGGCCTTGCAAAAGCAATGGCGGGCCTCGGGACCGGACTTTCTGTGGTTATGGGGCGTCCTCCAAATGTTAGCCCACGCCGCTCGAATGAGAAAACACCCATGGGGTCCAAGGAGCGTCGCGAGACATTGGCACCGGTGAGCCACCTCACAAAGCCACGCCGAGAGCCAGTGACGAAAGGGGGAAAGTCTCGACCGGCATCGCCAAGAGACAAGGCACCAAAGCCTCCTAACAATGAGCAACAGAATGAAGGTGCCCACGCAGTCGAACCACAAGGCGATGGGCAACCCCGCAAGTTGATCGTTGAGCTCGACTTTGGCCACGATGCTCAACTGACCCCGGCCAACGAAGGCTCGAAGGCTGCTTAAGAGGGTGCAGCCACTGCCGCCAACACCAAGGAGGTCATCGATGGTGGCGAGCATGGGGACGAATCACCAGATCAGGTGGTCATCGAGGCCGAGCTAGACATGGACGAAGAAGCTGAGGCCCACGATGCCGCCAGCAAATGCAGGGAGGCCGGAAAGTCCACATCGATGGAAGCGGCTGAGGAGGAAGATGTGGAGAGACTGTCTCAACGTGCTGATGGAGGCAGTCGTGTTGTTCTCCGTGTTGAGGGTGAGGGAGGTCACCGGGCGAACCTTCCAAGCGCCGTGGTGGCAGAAACGCACACTCGGCAGTGCTGCGCGCCACCTCAACGTTGAAGGCCAACTCGACAAGCTTCGCGCTCGCCTCTCAGCAGAAGACATAGATCTTGCGATGACCATCAAAGGTGCTCTGGCGTACGATGGTGACATGGTACGCGCCAGCCTTCGTGAACGGGTGTCCACAACGCAACGATTTAATGAGAGGCTGTATGAATAAAACGCCAAGATGGTCCGCGAGTTGGCAGCTGTTGAGCACAAGGCAAAGGTGGCGGAGCAGGCACTTGAGACCCTTTGTGCAAAGGAAGCAGCGAACCAACGGGTGGTGCTGAACGCGGCCGTGGGAGCGGCTCGCCATGAAGCCGAGGATGAGGTGGAGCAGATCTTTGAGCGTCGTGAGCTTGCAAGCATAAAAAATATACGCAGGGCTGCTCAAAACACACTTCACGCCCCGGTCGGTGGACCTGCCCCACGGGCACAAGCTGACGCACCACGGATGAGGGTCGCAGCTGCACCACCTCGAGCCCAAAGGATGGGTGCGACCAGCGGCCGCGTGGTACTGGAGCCGGCAGATCGTTATAATGGGACGGGAGACGTTAACACGTTCTTGAAAATTCTCGAGCGCCACCTACGCCCTGTCCAGGCTGACAAGGAAGAGTGGGGTGCTCAAGGGATGCTCTCCCTCAAGCCTCAACCCTTTGAGAAGCTGACCTAGCTTTGCGAGGAGAAGCAGCTACAAACCGACCCGAGTTGGGAGGAGTACTGTGTACTCATGCGCGAGCTCTTTTCCAAACCCCCTGACTCCCAGAAGGCGAAGAAAGAGTTGGAAGCTTACATGCAAGGAGGCATGTCTTTGGAGAAGTATGCGGATACTATTCTCAAGACAGCAAAGAAGGTGGACGAGCGTCACCTGACTGAACAAACCAAGATCGACATCTTTCTGACTGGTTTGGCCAGCTCGTAGCTTCGGGTTTTCTGCCTCCAGGATGACGGAAAGGAGTGGGAGAGTCTGCGCGCCCTTGTGACACGCGTTTGCAAGGTCTACAAGATGAACTCGGGCCTTTGGGATCGCGATGCGCGCAAGAGCCGCACTTCACGTGAGACACCAGCTCCAACAGGAGGCACCGCAAAGCGCTCTGCAGACGCCACATTGGAGCCTTCAAAGAAGTTTCTTCGTCACAATGGAGACAACACAACCCGCAGTGCTGTCATCTGCAGGATTTGAAACAAGGCTGGACATATCGCACGTGACTGTCGTCATCGCGAACAGCAGTCACAGCAGCAGCAGGGACAGCAACACGGCCAGCAGTACCACGGGTGTAAGCCGGACAGTGCCAACGGCACTGATCACGGCTTGAGGCTTCCTTGAATATATAATCTGACTGTGGATTTGGAATCTACAGGAAAAACCGTGCAAGATCGACCCAAGAACGGGGTCGATCCATCAAGAGTTGAGGAAGTTACGCCCGGCCGAAGGTTGGAACGGCCGAGGGGAAAACAGATGACGGGAATTCATCCCCAAGGACTAAGGCTCGACCCTCGGAAGACCCAACAAGGCCGAAGCGCCCCTTGGGGCCTGGTTAGTCAATGAGTCAAGGATCATTGAGGGCCAAGGGCGCTTCGGAATGGCGCCCCGATGTGTTATTACAAGCAAGGGCGCTTCGGGCGGCCGTCACCGTCGCTAGTGGTGCTGCCAGCGGCAGATTATCGTGGTTCACGGAAACGGCCAGATCTCGGCCGTTCCTCCACGGAATGATGCGATTCTTGGTGCGTTGGAAAGCTGGGAAGATGAGCTACGTGAGCAATAACGCTCATCCCAGGTCCATACGGAGCCGCGCACGGCTTGGCGACCTCGGGTCGCCTAGGATGTGTCATCGTGTACATATAGTCTTGTATGTTGACACTTGAATAACAAGTACAGTTTACTCCCACTGTGCCACACGTGTTCCCGTGCTCCCCCAAGACAATCCTACGCTTCCGCAACACCGGGTTGGTGTGCACCGTCCTCCCCTTGGTCGCCGTTGCCGCCGGTTGGTGCCTACACCATCTGGTTGAGGCTAGCACACCGCGCCCGGTTCACACTTGGTATCAGAGCCACCCTTGGCTCAGGGGCACAATCATCTATGTGGCAACCTCTCGTGGTCAGCATAGACCAGCACGCATCTTGCCTCCTTGGCGGATCCGTGCCCAAGGCCAACCACGCACTCCGGTGACAAGGCGGTAACCGGAGGACCCGTTGAGGAAGAAGTTGTACCGGACGTGAAGATGACTTCAACCGGCTCGTCCTCGTTGGCCGCGGCGTTTGACGCGCAAGGCAAAGTAACAGCAGCCGCAGCGTTGCAGAAGTTGCTTGCCGACATGCAGGCCAAGATGGACCTGTTGGAGAAGCANGCATCTTGCCTCCTTGGCGGATCCGTGCCCAAGGCCAACCACGCACTCCGGTGACAAGGCGGTAACCGGAGGACCCGTTGAGGAAGAAGTTGTACCGGACGTGAAGATGACTTCAACCGGCTCGTCCTCGTTGGCCGCGGCGTTTGACGCGCAAGGCAAAGTAACAGCAGCCGCAGCGTTGCAGAAGTTGCTTGCCGACATGCAGGCCAAGATGGACCTGTTGGAGAAGCAAAACGCGTACCTCAATGAAGAGCTCGCGAAGCGTCCAGTGACAACACCAGTGGCAGTTACTGCCGCAAACATACCTGCGGTGGGCGTCCCGAGCCCGCCCAAGCCGGAGTCATTTGACCCATCGAAGAAGGATGGGCCAGCTTTGCATGCTTGGATACTCAGACTGGAATTGTACTTCACCGCCATCGGCGTGGATGCCTCAAGGTACGAGGCGCGCAGCGACTATGCCGTGACCCTATTGAGAGGGGCATCGTTGGATTGGTGGGCCGATGTGATGCGGTCCAATCCACACGGCAGTGGAGCAGCAATGGTCGCCGGCATTGCGGCCGCGACCGGAATCTCAACCCCCTCGGCTCCAACGTGCAGCAGTGGCGACCCTACCCTGAAATGGCCGACCTCGTGGAAGGAGTTCACGGAGGCGTTCATCAAGCGCTTCACCGTGGGTGACGTGAGAAACAACGCGCGTGCCAAGCTGCGTCGGCTTCGCCAAACTGGCAGCGTCGCCGAATACACCCGCAGGTTTCGTGAGATCGTCGCCAACTGTGGCTTCGACTCCCACGAATTGTGCTTCCACTACAGCAACGGCCTCAAGAACGACGCCCGCGCTGTGACGGTGATGCACGACCTCAACGACGACCTGTCGGCAATGATTGCAGCAGCCGAATGGTACGATTTGCGTGTGCAACAGGCTCATGCCAACAGCCACAACTCTTTTGGTGGTGGTTATGGCAAGCGGGCCGAGAGCGACGTCACACCCATGGAGATCGGAGCGTTACAACAGCGCAAGTGCTACAACTGTGGCAAGCCTGGCCACATTGCGCGTGACTGTCGGAGTCCAAAAAAGGGCGACGGCAAGGGTAAGCGGCAAGGGAAGGGGAAGCAAGCCACGAAGGAAGCTGATAAAGCAACAAAGGAGTCGGAAAACGAGGAGAGCCAGGAGTAGATGGCGTTACTCCTGGCTCCTCTCAGCCCAAACCGCCAGTTGACCGCCCACCCGAACGCCTTGCGGCAATTAAGGTGGTTTCCGAGGTCAAGGCATGGGATACGGGGTATGAGGAGGAGCAGCCCACACTTCTCTTGGAGGCGCGAGTCAAAGGCGTCAAGGGGAAGGTGGGGAGCCTGCTGGATTGTGGCGCGAGCCATAGTTTTGTGAGCATGGAGTGTGCTCGGAAGTGGGGCCTTGCGCTCACGAGTAAGAAGCGGACCACTAACCAAGTGGACGGCACGATTGAAGTGGGGTACCTGGCCCGTCTCCTCTCCATTCACGTGGGGAAGCTTCGCATAACGACCGTATACAGGGTGTGCCCGATGAAGGATTACGTTGTGATCCTCGGTCGTGACTTCCTCCACAAGTACAACCCCGGCGTCAATTGGGAAGCGCGCACCGTCTCAGTCAAGCTCGGAGACAAGGAGTACCCCCTGCCTACGTGGTCCGAGGAAGAGGCCGCGGAGGAGGAGACTTGCGAGGAGGAAGCGCCGCAGCAGTCGGTGCCTCGCAAGGAGGAATCGGCGCTTATGATGCTGAATTTGGTGCAGCTCAAGCGCGCAATTCGAAAAGGGAGCAGATTTTTCTGGCATTCGTGCGAGACGTGGAGGACAATTTCGACGAACCAGAGGACGTGGCGCCTGCTGTGGCACATGGGGCGACTCGTAAGCAGCCGGGAGTCCAAGGCAAGTTTGCCGCGGTGCCCGAGGGGCTTCGGAAGGTGTGTACGGAGTTCGAGGACGTGTTCCCCGACACCTTCCCGGCGGGTCTGCCACCAAAGCGAGACGTGGACAATCGCATCGACCTCATACCTGGAGCGCGCCCGACTGTTCGTGCAACGTACCGCATGAGCGACGCGCAGCTGCAGGAGCTCAAGAAGCAGCTGACCGAGATGATGGAGCAGGGTTTCATCCGCCCATCCTCGTCTCCTTACGCTGCACCTGTCTTCTTTGTGCAGAAAAAGACGGGGGAGATGCGCATGTGCCTGGACTACCGGGCGTTGAACGAGTTGACCATCAAGAACCGGTACCAGCTTCCACGAGCTGAGGAGCTCTTCGATCAGCTCCGTGCGGCTCGCTTCTTCACGAAGATCGACCTCCGTTCTGGCTACCACCAGATCCGCATCGCAGCAGATGATGTGGAAAAGACGGCCTTCCGCACCCGCTATGGTCACTACGAGTTCCTCGTGATGCCTTTCGGGTTGACCAATGCGCCGGCCACCTTCATGGCGGCGATGAACAACATCTTCAGGCCATACTTGGATGACTTCGTGGTGGTGTACCTCGACGACATCTTGGTGTATAGCAGGACGGCGGAGGAGCATGAGGAGCATGTGAAGAAGGTCCTCAAAATTTTGCGGAAGGAGAAGTTTTTTGCAAAACTCTCTAAGTGTGAGTTCGCGGTGGGTAAAGTTGAATTCCTTGGACACATAATTGGCAATGGACAGATTGCCATGGACCCGCGCAAGGTGTCGGCCGTACAAGAGTGGCCGAAGTTGCGTAATGTGCATGATGTGCAAGTGTTCCTTGGTTTTTGCAACTACTACCGCAGGTTCATCCTTGGCTACGCGGGAGTGTCAGCGCCACTCTCCAATCTCACTCGCAAGGATCGCGAGTGGAGTTGGGGAGTTAGCAAACAAGAAGCCTTTGAGAATCTCAAACGGGCTCTGACCTCTGCGCCGGCCTTGCACTTGGCCGACAGCGGCTGTGAGTTTGAAATGGTGACGGATGCATCAGACCTGGCCATTGGTGGAATCCTTTTGCAAGACTTTGGCAACGGGTCGCAGCCGGTTGCCTACTACTCGCGCAAGTTGCGCGGGGCGGAGCTGAACTATGCCATGACAAGGAGATGCTCGCCGTGGTCGCAACATTCAAGAACTGGCAATGCTACCTCAAGGCGCGGAATGCACCGTCTACACCGACCACCATGCGTTGAAGTACTTCAAGACGCAGCCGAACCTGAGCCGGCGGCAAGCGCGTTGGTTGGAGTACCTCGAGTCGCACTTCGACTACGAAATCGTGTACCGGCCGGGTCGCATCAACCCAGCCGATGCACTCTCACGGCGACCGGACCTGATGATGCGGGTCGCGTCTCTCACCATCCACGAGGATGCCTTCCTTGTGAAGCTCTTCACGGAGGGATACGAGGCACATGGGGAGTACGACGCTCGGAGATTTTTCTTCGAGGTGCCGTATTGGCGACGGCGCGGCACGCAACAGGTGGTGGTTCCCGCGGTGCCCGCACTTTGGCAGCTGATTTTGGAGGAGTGCCATGATAGTGGCCCGAGCGGTCACTTCTCCGTCGACAAGACATTGAAGACGGTGGCTCGCTTCTTTTGGTGGCCCACCATGTCGTCGGAGGTGGCTGAATTCTGCCAGAGTTGTGACGTGTGCCAACGCCACAAGGCGAGGAGGACAAAGACCCCGGATCTCCTCCAACCCTTGCCCATCCCCGTGCAGCCGTGGCAGGACATCTCCATGGATTTCATCACGGGTTTGCCCACGACAGCGGCAGGCCACAATGCGGTGTTGGTGGTGGTGGATCGCTTCAGCAAGATGTCGCACTTCATTGCGACGCGTGATACGGTGAGCGCGGAAGGCACGGCTCGACTGTTCCTCGAGCACGTGGTGCGTCTTCATGGCGTGCCACGGTCCATTGTGAGTGACCGTGACACGCGTTTCACAAGCAAGTTCTGGCAAGAACTCATGGAGCGGTACGGCAGCAAGGTGCAGCTGTCGACCAGTTTTCATCCCCAAACTGACGGGCAAACGGAGCGGACGAACCAGACGCTGGAGCAGCTCCTCCGTACAGTAGGTGATCCGGACGAGACGGCGTGGGACCAGCAATTGCCGGTCGCTGAACTGGCGTACAACTCTGCCACGTCCGCCTCCACCGGCAAGGCGCCATTTGAGGTGGTGAATGGGACGGTGCCCGCCACGCCCCTCAGTTTACACGTCGCTAGCAACCTGCCCGTAGTGCAGTCTACCGCACGTGACTTCCAGCAGATTTGGGCGGCGACGCGGCATGCATTGAAGAAGGCGCAAGAGCAACAGAAAGTACAAGCAGACCACCAACGCGCAGACGCAACGTTCAAGGTCGGTGATCGCGTGCTTCTCAACAGCGTGCATATCAAGCTTCGTGGGGTCCGGTCGGACAAGTTGAAACCCCGATGGCTTGGTCCGTTCGAGGTGCTCGAAATGCGGACACCCGTGGTGGCGCGGTTGGCTCTCCCGCCTTCCATACCAGTCCACGACGTGTTTCACATCTCCAAACTCAAGCTCTACCATGATCCGGCTGAGCATTTTCCTAACCGAAGTTGTGAGCCTCCCCCTCCAGTGGTGATCGAGGGTGAGCAAGAGTTTGAGGTGGAGGCCATCCTTGACCACCGTCGTCGTGGCCGTGGATGGGAGTACCTGGTCAAGTGGAGGGGCTACGATGCAGCCCACAACTCATGGGAGCCGGCCCACAACTTCAATGTTGACGGGGTGAATGCCATCCTCCGGGACTATCAAGAGCGAACGGGGACGGCTCGCTCCTAAAGGGGGGGTAGTGTAGGCCGGACAGTGCCAACGGCACTGATCACGGCTTGATGCTTCCTTGAATGTATAATCTGACTGTGGATTTGGAATCTACAGGAAAAACCGTGCAAGATCGACCCAAGAACGGGGTCGATCCATCAACAGTTGAGGAAGTTATGCCCGGCCGAAGGTTGGACCGGCCGAGGGGAAAACAGATGACGGGAATTCATCCCCAAGGACCAAGGCTCGACCCTCGGAAGACCCAACAAGGCCGAAGCGCCCCTTGGGGCCCGGTTAGTCAATGAGTCAAGGATCATTGAGGGCCAAGGGCGCTTCGGAATGGCGCCCCGATGTGTTATCTCCAGCAAGGGCGCTTCGGGCGGCCGTCACCGCCGCTAGTGGTGTTGCCAGCGGCAGATTATCGTGGTTCACGGAAACAGCCATATCTCGGCCATTCCTCCACGGAATGATGCAATTCTTGGTGCGTTGGAAAGCTGGGAAGATGAGCTATGTGAGCAATAACGCTCATCCCAGGTCCATACGGAGCCGCGCACGGCTCGGCGACCTCGGGTCGCCTAGTATGTGTCATCATGTTGACACTTGAATAACAAGTACAGTTTACTCCCACTGTGCCACACGTGTTCCCGTGCTCCCCCAAGACGATCCTACGCTTCCGCAACGCCGGGTTGGTGTGCACCGGCCTCCCCTTGGTCGCCGTTGCAGCCGGTTGGTGCCTACACCATCCGGTTGAGGCTAGCACACCGCGCCCGGTTCACAACGGGCCTGGCTGGCGCCATGGCGGTGGCGAGCATCGTCCGAATGGCGGAGGTCAGAACCGTTTCCATGGTGGTGGCTAGCAGCAAGGTGGACAGCGCTAGGGCCAAGGCAATGCCCCACGAGGCCAGGGGCGCCCTCAGGAGGGCCAACGCCAGGGCCAGGCCTTTGCAGCTATGTAACGTCCTGGTGCACACGGTGGTCAGCGTGGACACGGACGCCCTAGTGAGGACGATCAGGATTTTGAGGGAGGAGCGGCCGGACGCGCTCGCTGCCCCCAGCATGGCCATGAGCAGGATTTTGAGGATCCCCAGTAGCCACGAGTGGACTGCTAACTGGGGTTGCCGAGAGTCATGGAGAGGACGAGGGTAGAATATTCATGTTTTGTGATGATGATCTCAAAAACTTTGAGTTTCTTTCAGCACAATGTTTCTTCACAATCTATGCACCATTCTTGAACCCTGAGTCCCTCTTCCATGATCGCTCATGTCCACTTGTGTATGCAACCAAGGAAAACCTGGAAAACCGTACATGTCTGGTTGTTGCTACAAAGGAAACTTGGTTGCCTGTTTTAGAAGCTTCACATGAGGCTCACACGAGAAATTCTCTAAGATCTATCACGGTGGCTGTACCTGTCGGTCCAACGATGAATATGTCTGCCTTCAAAGGATGGAAGCTATTGGCCTCGTTCACAAAGGGACACCGCATGTGGGAACACATGGATGGTATGATAGAGCTCCGAAGAAGCACTCATGCCTATTGCATTTACCACTCGGAGGGCAAACCCCCATCGAGTCTTTTCCTACGCAAATCTGAGGCAAGCATGACCATGCAGTTTGATGGCAAGCTTGCAGGTGCTCCAGCACGTATCCTTGCTGACACCGGAGCAGATGACTCCTTTGTGAGTGGAGCATTTGTGCAAACGTGGCAGTTAAATTACACTCCTCGTACACGCACGGTGGTTGTCGGTGATGATAGGGAGGTGCCGGTGATCGGTGAGTGTCCAGCACGCCTCACATTGCCCGGCTTCACAACCACTGTTCGCCTAACGGTGTTGGACCTCATGGACCCCTTCGATGTTGTACTAGGGGATCCATGGCTGGTGAGCCACAAAGCGCTTATGTGCTTCACCTCAAGGACATTACGAATCTTTAGTGGACGACGGACTATCACTTTGTCTCCAATCCCCCAGATCCAGCGTCCTAAAACTCTACCCCAAGCTAACCTCACAGCACTCCAAGTGAAACGGTGGCTGAGGCAGGGCTATCGGTGTTTCCTTGCAACCCTAAAGAAACTTGATGATGAGGTGGAGAGTGACATACCCTCAGGGGTTGCCACAATCCTCTCCAAATTCTCAGACGTGTTTGAATCTCCACTGGATGGGTTGCCACCCAGGCGTGAGGTCGGTCACACCATCCCGCTAGAACAGGGGGCTATGCCCCCATTTCGATCGGTGTATCGTTTAAGCCCGGCAGAAAGACAAGAGACCAAAACAAAAATCAAGGAATACATCAGAAAAGGCTGGATTGAGCCAAGTTCATCCCCATTCGGTGCTCCCATCCTCTTCGTGAACAAAAAAGACGGAGGTTTGAGGATGTACGTAGACTACCGGGCGTTAAACAAACTCACCGTAAAAAACCGATACCCGCTCCCGCGCATTGAGGACCTATTTGACCAGCTTCAAGGAGCGAAAGTCTTCGCGTCTCTTGATCTATCACAGGGCTACCATCAAATCCGGATCACGGAGGAGGATGTACCCAAAACGGCATTCAGAACTCATCTCGGACACTATCAGTTTCGGGTCCTCTGCTTTGGACTGATGAACGCGCCTGCGACATTCCAAGCAGTGATGAACAACATCATCCGGGACCACCTCGGCAAGTCGGTGCTGGTGTATCTTGACGACATCCTCATCTTCTCCAAGAACCACGAAGAACACGAGCGACACCTCAGAATGGTCCTTGAGATTCTTCGCAAGAACTGCTTTTTCGCCAAGAGAAGTAAGTGCAAGTTTGCGCAGCCAGAGTTGGAGTACCTTGGCCATGTCATTAGTGGCGAAGGGATCTGGGTGGACCCTTGCAAGGTGGAGGTCGTGAAAGAATGGCCTCAACCCAAGAACGTCGGTCAGCTACGCTCCTTCCTTGGACTCGCAGATTACTTCCGGCGGTTCATGAGAGGCTACTCCACGTTGGTGAGCCCCCTCACTGCCTTGACCCGGAAGGCGAGCACTTGGGTTTGGTCTGCAAAATGCACTGAGGCTTTTGAGGTTGTGAAGACGATGTTGATCTCGGCACCGGTCCTTGCACTCCAGGATCCAAAAAAGCCGTGGGAGGTACGTTGTGATGCATCGGTTACAGGACTGGGAGCCGTGCTCATGCAAGACGGTCACCCTGTTGCCTACGAGAGCCGCAAGCTTTTAGATGCAGAGACCAGGTACACCACTGGGGATCAGGAACTACTGGCAAACGTGCATGCTTTCAAAGTATGGCGTTGCTATCTTGAAGGTGCCGAGGGACAAATCACGGTAGTCACAAACCACAATCCTCTCACATACTTCCAGACGCAACCAAACCTTTCACGTCGACAGGCATGGTGGAGTGAATACTTGAGTCGTTTCACATTCACCTGGCAATACAAACCAAGACGGGCTAACGTGGCAGACCCATTAAGCCGAAACCCAACACACATGAACCTCATGCTAAGCAACAATGAGATCACAAACCGCCACTTTGCCGTCATTGCGGCGGAGAAAGCATTACACACAAACCCACTCCGCCCACCTCCATGCCCATTGGTCAGTGTGAACCCTTTCAATAATCGCATTCGAATGGGCTACACTATGGATCCCTGGTTTGCTGAGCCGAGGAACATTGAGCGACATGGCCTCGTAGAGGCTGCTGGGTTGTACTGGCATGGCGAGCAGGTGGTGGTCCCGAATGTCAACATCTTACGACAAGAGATCATGTTCGAGTTTCATAATCCTCCTTCCTCAGGTCACGTCGGATCGAAAAAGACTGGACATGCTTTGGCTCAGCACTACTGGTGGCCAGGGTGGAGCAGTGACATCAGGAAGTACTGCATGGTGTGTGATCTGTGCCTTCGTAACAAGACTTCGAACAAAGCACCTGCAGGGCTCCTCCAGCCTCTACAGCTTCCTGACAACCCATGGGAGTCGGTAGCCATGGATTTCATCATGGGACTCCCGCAAACCAAGAAAAGCCACGATGCCATCTTGGTCGTGGTGGACAGGGCAACAGGAATGGCCCACTTCATGCCCACAACAACTCGCGTCACAGCGGAAGAGACTGCGAGGCTTTTCTATGACGGTGTCATCAAGTACCATGGCTTACCCCTCCGCATCATCTCTAACTGTGACCCACGTTTTGCCAGTCGGTTTTGGCTTGCAGTGCAAGAACGCTTTGGAACGCGACAAAGCATGTCCTCGGCATTTCATCCCCAAACGGATGGGCAAACAGAGTGCATGAACCGCACACTCGAGCAGATGCTTTGCATGTACATTGACCCAATAATGGAGGACTGGGACGACTTTTTGGCCCCAGCCGCGTTTGCGGTGAACAATGCGGTCAAAGAATCGACTGGATTTACCCCATTCTTCCTCAACCACGGTCGGCCTCCGGTGGTACCCGCTTCAATGGTGAAGTGCGGGGGCGGCAGTGATCAGGTGCCCTCCGCCCAGGCCTTTGTTGAGTGCATGGATGCCCTCTGGCGGGATGCCAGTGCTCATTTGTATGCGGCTCTCCAGCGCTAGAAGGCCTATGCTAACCAGAAACGTCGTGAGTTGACGTTCTCCATCGGAGATCGTGTGCTCTTAAGCACGCGAAACTTGCAGCTAAAAACGTCGGGTGCACGTAAGATGTTACCGAAATGGCTGGGACCCTTCACGATTACACAGAAGCTGGGAAGTGTGGCCTATCGGTTGGCCCTCCCACCAGCCATGCGCATCCATGATACCTTTCACGTGAGTCTCCTTGCACCCTACACATCGAGCAGGTCTGTTCAGCCACCCCCTCTTGCTGTCCTCGCCGCGGAAGGCCAGTGTGAGGTGCACCGCATCCTCCAACACCGTGAGCGTGATTTACACGCACGAGTGGTTAAGGAGTACCTCATTCACTGGGCCGGTTGTGGACCTGACCACAACACTTGGGAGCCAGAGTCGCGAGTGCCAACTGCGGCAATTGCGGAGTATTGGGAGGAACTGGCTGCCCGTCGAAACAAGCGTGCCCTCGGGGGTACCACCCCAGCACGAGTCCCCTTGAGAGGATAACGGCACTGGCCCTCGGGCTGATCTTTGGCTTACTCCCGACAGCCTGTCACGGGGACGCCTGGGCACCTGTCGCGGGGTCGCTTCATGTAAAGGGGGAGGAAGCGTGGCCACTGTTTTTTNCTCATCCACTGGGCCGGTTGTGGACCTGACCACAACACTTGGGAGCCAGAGTCGCGAGTGCCAACTGCGGCAATTGCGGAGTATTGGGAGGAACTGGCTGCCCGTCGAAACAAGCGTGCCCTCGGGGGTACCACCCCGGCACGAGTCCCCTTGAGAGGATAGCGGCACTGGCCCTCGGGCTGATCTTTGGCTTACTCCCGACAGCCTGTCACGGGGACGCCTGGGCACCTGTCGCGGGGTCGCTTCATGTAAAGGGGGAGGAAGCGTGGCCACTCGTTTTTGTCTTTGAAAGCTGAACTATCTTTGGACTTTGAAATGTGCCGAATCACGATGTTATCCTCTCCATGGACTGGCGCTTTTATCATCAAAGATGGATGGTCGTGTGCAAAACCACTTCTTCACAAAGGATGAAACCGAATCGAGGACGATTCGTAGCTAAAGGGGGAGGAATGTAACACAGTGTAAATTTCAAACAGAACCTAAATCTTACAGTCAAGAAGGAACTGTCGTAATCATTACTTGATTGCGACAGTCCATGGACACTGTTCCGCTACCGACACCAAGAGGTCGCGTCAAGTTTGACGCAAACGCGTGAAGCAAGTAATGGAAATCGAATCTCATCGAGCATCTCGACAGGAATTGCGGTCAGGAAGTTTCCACCGTTCTTTCTAAAGAAATGCATAAATAACTATGAATAACTAACTAATCATAACTTTATAAAGAAACAACAACGTAGCTTCGAAAGGGCGAGGCGAGCCATGACGACTCGGGCAAGGAAAGATCACTCCGTCGAGGAGGATGGTCATTCAATTTTACAACGCGAACTTTTCCGAGCTCGCCGAGACCTTTCGACGTGTCCCAACTTCCGCGTTACATCGGGAGACTTGAAATATTCGAGTCTCCCTGCTCTGGGTCGTTGATGACGATTGCCCCTCAGTCCTGCGAAGGGGGTAAACTCCTGACGGGGACTGAGAAAGCCATTCTGCGAACACCGAGGACGACTTTAGAGCAAGAGCTGGAGACTCGACACGTTACAACGGATTATTATGAAACACAAAACAAGGTTAGCAAATACCTATTGATTTTTACGCTTAGAAACTAAAGATTTTCATGTATTTCAGGAGTTTTGAATTTCTACGGTTGATTACAAAAGGACGACGCGAGAGTGTCTTTTCCTATTTCTTATCTCACTTGAATGTAGAGCAATTGAAAAGAAGAGACAATGAACGTGAGACAGTCATTTATTTAGAAAAAAATCACTTTTTCATAAAATCCACGATTTTTGAATTTGATGATTGACTTTGTCGCGGGTGAAGATTCATGGCATGAAGGAAGTGGAAGAGAAACTGGGGCGCATTTGACTTGTTGTAGAAATTCAAACCCTTAAATTCAATGAATAATTTTTCGTATGAAAACTTTCATCCTTTTTTTGGGATATGTTTCTTACTCATCGACGGCAAAAGATTGTGCCCATGTTTTATTTGTGTCTTGGCAATTGTATTTGTGTTAGAATGGCTCCACAATACTCATCAACGGAAGATTTTTCAGTCCCAAAATTTTTTGTGTCATGTTTCCCAAATTATTAACTTCTCGGCTACCTTATTTCTGTAAACAGCTTGGATTTCCGTGCTCAAAACACTTAGAGTGTATCCTTGTTCTGGAGCATGTAGTAGGGCGACTCATCAACTCTCCACATGTCGAAACGTGAATCGGTTCAACATCTGATTTTATGTTCTGACCGTGCGGCGCGATCCTGTGCAATGCACTAGGACATCAATTGTGATTGGCGTTGGGACTTTTCGGTGCTGTGGACCTGCCGCACTCAGATCTACCCACCTCTCCCCCCATCCCCCCTCCCCCGTGCCAGCCCTGTTCAACCCCTTTCTCGTTTTTCTCGCCTCTCCCCCTTCTCCCCCCAAAGGGAGGCAAACACGGGATGGGTTCGCCTATACGCTCGTTCACATTGTCGATCGATGACAATCTACGGTCGCAGAACGCTTCCAGGTCGATCGACGGTCTTTGCTCGTCCAATGTGCTTTCGTATCCCTCCGTGACCCGTCAGAGGTATGGAAAACTGATTTTTCTTAGTCATCCCTTCGACGAGGAGGGGCTAGACAACGATCACCTCCGCGAGTCTTCGGGGGAAACACTGAGGGAAGAATGCAAGTGGCCTTTGGCCATGCCCTCGGATGGTTAGCGAACCGCCAAGACGGAGGGTTCCCAACCGCGAAAGTCCCGCGTGTACCCCCGCGCCGCCCATGCGTGTGCCGTCGCCGTCCGATCTGCTTAACCGAGCAGGACGGCAGCCAGCCACGCTGGCATGCCACGCACCGCGCTGCTGCTGCTGCGGATCTCGTCCGTCGCCTTCCCCAGCGAAGACGCGCGCTCCGCCACTGGCAGGCAGAGAGGCAGTGTTGGTTGGCGCAGACACTGCGGCGGGCGGAGGCAGCGATACACCAGTTGCGCGCGCTTGCGCTGCACTCGTCCCTGCAGCAGCGCGGTGGCGGAGTGGAGGGTGAAATTTGGAGTGTCTTTGAACGTGCACGTGTGCGCTCTCCAAGTTGACTCCACTGTAGTCACCTTTGGTCTGAGGTGACTCATCTCCAGCCTCAACTTCTGAACGCGAGCCGCGTAGATCATGAACCGAAACCGTGCTTCAGAATCCGCTGCAGAGGCTAGCGACTCGGCAAACTCTGTTGACGGAGCCTCTCTTCTCTTCAGACTTCGTCAACATCCAACAAGGGACAGGGAGGCTAAGCAGTGCGGGAAGAATGTACACTACCACCAACACCACCACCACCAACACCGCCACCACCAACACCGCCACCACCAACACCGCCACCACCACTAAAGCAGAAGGACCAAGTCACGGGGGGGAAACCTGCACACGAATCCGGGGCGCGTGTTCGGCACATCAGATCCTAGCGCATGTGCGGCACTCACGAGCCGCTCGTGACGAGCGCAGTGGCTCGCAGGGCAGTGCGCGGTGCTTCGAGCGGAAACGGCAATCCGCAGCACAAGTGCAGCAGCAGCTCCTGGACCGTCTTGTTCGTGTCTTCCAGGGCAGTGGCGTTGTGCACCACCACCACCACACCATGGTCCACGGTACACGCGGCAAGTCCAAATGGACCTCGCAGCAAGATTTCAGCATGGCCGCGATGCGACCCAACTCCCGCCATCACGACAGGAGATGGGATGTGCACTCTGTCAAGTGCAAGTGGCACTGGGCCTTAGCAGCAAGGCGCCCACCCCCGCACATGCTTCTGTTGCTGATGCTCCTTTTACTCCCTCACCTTTGCCCCGTCACGTGCCGCGTCGCTGGAAATCTAGAAGCTGCTCCTGCCGCTGCAGCTGCTGCTGCTGCTTCTCCTTCCGTTTCTCCTCCTGCTCCTGCTCCTGCTCCTGCCCCTGCTCGCTCTCCCTCATCCCGTCTGTCTGCCCTCCTTCCTGCTTCTTCCTCTCCCAGCTCTCTTCACAAATTCTTTCCCTCAACGTCCTACCCCTTGGACTCGGCGACCCCCACAAGTGTCTGTTGGTCGTCGCATCCGCAAGTTTCCTTTCCTCCTCTGCATTCCCCTCCTCCTCCCCATCCTCCCCATCCTCCTACTGCCGAGGAAGGTACGGCGTCAGCTCCTTCTCCTTCAGAGGAGATCCATTCTTTCACATCGGCAACCGCGGACATTCAGTCCCTCCAGCGGCAGCGGCGGTTGGAGGAGCAGCAGCATCAGCAACAATGGCGGCAGCAGCAGCAGCAGAATCAGGGGCAACAGGAGCAGGAACAGCAGCAGAAGCAGGGGAAACTGCAGCAAGAGCAGCAGCATCAGCAGCAAGAGAAAGAGTGGCAACAGGAGCAGAAGAAGCAACAACGGCAGCAGCAGCAGGGGCAGGAGCAGCAGCAGCAGCAGCAACAGCAACAGCACCAACACTACCACCGCCATCACCACCACCACCATCACCACAAGCAGCAGCAGGAGCAGCAGCAGAAGCAGCAGCAGCAGCAGCAACAGTGGTGGCGTTTCCAGCCACCCCCAGGCGTCACCATCATGGGCTCCGGCTGTGAAGAATGTTCGATTGGCTCGACATGCTCCTTTGTCATTAGCATCCGCGCACCTGCCAGGTGGCTTCCAGGAAGCTCCCAGCGCACGCGGGAGCTCTACGTGGCGCTCGCGGGCCCATCCCTCGTGGCAGTGTCTGTGACAGAGAACCCTCCTCTTGACGGACGGTCGTTCACCGCCTCGTACCGACCTTGGGACGCCGGACAATACGTGTGAGTGGAGTGGATGTGTGTGGGATGATACGTGTGAGTGGAGTGGATGTGTGTGGGACGATACGTGCGAGTGGAGTGGATGTGTGTGGGACGATACGTGCGAGTGGAGTGGATGTGTGTGGGACGATACGTGTGAGTGGAGTGGATGTGTGTGGGACGATACGTGTGAGTGGAGTGGATGTGTGTGGGACGAT
>SZWC01004581.1:130628-154384 GCA_023375785.1 Penium margaritaceum
TCCTTCGCACACTCGCCTCTTGCACCGCCGCCTTTGCCACGTCCACTCTGCCGTCGTAGACAGCATGCTCCGCACCAAGCTGGCTAAGGGCCTTGACCCGGAGACTTCCCCCCCCCCCGTACCCCACTGAGTGCATTGATTGCGCTCAGGGGAAGATGGACCGGTCCACATACCCGTTGTCTTCCTCCCGTGCGTTCGCCCCTCTTGACCTTGTCCATTCGGACGTCATGGGTCCTCTCCCCACCGAGTCCGTCAGCAAGCACGACTGATATGTCCTCACCCTCACTAACCACTTCTCTCGCTACCGCTGGTCTTCTGCCTTCGGCAGAAGAGTGATGTCGCCCGTACCATCCAGGACAAGCTTGTCCTTGCGGAGCGCGACTGTGGCCGCCCAATTTGCCACTTTCGCTCTGATCGCGGTGGTGAGTAGATGGGTGAGGCCACGACCTTTCTCGCCTCACGCGGGATCCACCTTGAGACATCAGCGCCCTACACGCCCGCCCACAACAATGTCTCCAAACGGTGGAACCGTACCATAGCCGACGCCGTCCGCACCATGCAGAGCGTGTCCGGTATCTCCGATGGCTTCTACTTTGAAGCCATGGCCTACATGACCTGGGTCTGGAACCGGATTCCCCATGGTCCCCTTCCCCGCCAGTCCACGTCGTACCAGTATTGGTGCGGTCAGCGCGCTGACCTCCGCCCGGCTCACGTCCGGGGCTGCGTGGCCATGGTGTGGCTGCCCGTCTCGTAGCAGGGCGGCAAGCTCACCCCCTGCGGACGTCACTGCACCTTCCTCGGTGACTCTCGTCAGTCGAAGGCCTGGCGCTTCTAGGATCCCGGCAATGCATCGTCGAGTCCCAGGATGCACTCTTCTTCAAGGACATGTTTCCTCGTGACCTCATTCACTCCGACTCGTCTGTGTCTATCCTATCGCGTGGGGGAGTGAGTCCATCCTCCGTCCTGTCGCTTCCGGGTTACACATCCCCTATTCCCTCCGAGCCGGCAGCCCAAGTCGCATCCATTGGTCCCTCCGGGCCAACAGCCCAAGTCGCGTCCGCTGGTCTCTGTGAGCCGGCAGCCCCAGACGCATCTGCCGGTCCCTCCGGGCTGGCAGCCACAGTCGTGTCCGCTGGCCCCTCCGGTCCGGCGGTCCCAGACGCGTCCGCCAGTCCCTCCGGGCCAGCAGCCCAAGTCGTGTCTGTTGGTCTCTCCAGATCGGCAGCCCCAGTCGTGTCTGCTGACACCATCGGTCCGGCAGTCCCAGACGCACCCGCCAGTCCCTCCGGGCCAGCAGCCCTAGTCGTGCCTGCTGGCCCCTCCAGTCCGACAGCCCCAGACGCGCCCGCCAGTCCCTCCAGGCCAGCAGCCCCAGTCGCGTCCGCTGGTCCCTCTCGACTGGCAGATCTAGTCACGTCCGCTGGCCCATCCGGTCCAGCTGCCCTGGTTGCATCCGCTGGCCCCTGCGGGCCAGCTGCCCCGGTTACATCCGCTAGCCCCTCCGGACCAGCAACCACGTCTGCCTCCATTGGCCCGTCGGACACAGTGCCATCTCCGGCCGTGCCACGCTACACACGTGGCCCGGGCGGCAACCTCCGACCCAGATCGTCGACGAGCGTGCGGACTACCGCACCACGCTCCGTGGTGCCTTGACCCCCCGTGGCTCCACGTGTCTCCTCCACTCCCACAGTCGTGAGTGGGGACCCCGGCACCATGGCCCTCATCTTGACCACCTCGGCCATCATTGCAGACCTTCACCCGGGCTCCGCACTGGGCTACGGCATGCTCCATCAGGAGCATCGGCACGCTGTCATGGCTGTACTCGCGCGCATCCCACGAGGGGCTCGAGATGCACACGCTCTCTCAGTCCGTTCCACAGCACACCCAGAGGACCCAGCCACCCTGCGCGAGGCAGAAGCCTCTCCTGAGGCCGCACACTGGGACACTGCCAGCGTCGATGAGCTCTCTGCCATCTGACAGCACCATGTGTACGAACTCGTCGACCTTCCTCCAGGTCGGAAGGCCATCGGTGCCAAGTGGGTTTTTCGACGCAAGTGGAAGCTCGACGGGTCCTTGGACAAGTATAAGGCCCGCCTTACATCCAAGGGGTTTGCCCAGATTCCTGCGGTCAACTACGACCAGATCTTTGCCCCAGTTGGCCGGTTCTCCACTAGTCGGGCGCTCTTCAGCTTGGTCGCTCAGCACTGGTGGGAGCTGCATCAGATGGATGTGAGCAACACGTTTCTCCAAGGCTCACTGCAGGGTGAGGAGCTTTACATGGTGCAGTCCCCAGGCTTCGACGACGGCACGGGGAGAGTCTGGCGACTGCGGAAGGCCCTCTATGGCCTGAAGCAATCACCTCGGTGCTGGAACCAAGAAATCAGCAGCACGCTCCTACGGGGCGGACTCTAGCACAGCACCACTGACCCCACACTCTTTGTCAGTCCGTGAGGCCAAACTTTCGCCGCTGTTCTGGTTTAAGTCGACGATCTCCTCATTACATCGCCAAACACATCTGCCATCCAGCACGTCAAGGACTTGTTGCACGCCACCTACGCGATGAAGGATCGCGGATCTTCCACAGTCTTCCTGGGCATGGAGCTCGAGCATGATCGCTCCCAGGGCGTCCTACACATCCACCAGGCTACCTATGTGCAGACTCTGTCCACCCGCTTTGCAGACAACCTGCCACACGTGCCGAGCGCATCCTCACCCATGTCCTTGATGGCAAGGTGAAGCTAAAGAGTCCTGACCCAGCTGTTGTGGGGGAGCCAGTTGACGTGACCATGTACCTGCGAGTCATCGGGTCACTGATGTTCTTGACGACGTCGACGCGCCCAGACATCGCGTTCGCCGTCAACCTCCTGGCCCAGTTCTCTCAGGAGCCGCGTCACCTCCACTACAATGCCGCGATCCGAGTACTGCGCTATGTTGTCTCGACTCCTCGGCAAGGTCTCGTGTTCCACCGTCAGCCGTCTGTGGTCACAGTGGGATACACCGACAGTGACTGGGTCGGCAGTCCAGACGATAAGAGTCAAACAAGCTGGATCTTTCTGATTGGCGGCACAACTGTGTCGTGGCGCAGTGGCAATCAAGGATGCATTGCACGCAACACTGCTGAGGCTGAGTACGTGGCTCTTGGCTCAGGCACGTGTGAGAGTGTGTGGCTGCGTCGTTTGTTGTCCGAGTTGCATCAGACTTTCGCATGTATCACGTTGCATTGTGACAATGAGAGTGCCATGGTCATCGCCGACAATGACGGCGTGCATCACACACGCACAAAGCACATCAACGTTGAGTATCACTATGTGCGTTTGTTTTTACATGACGGCAGCATCAGAATCATGTGGGTTGAGACAGCACAACAGTTGGCTGACTTCTTGACCAAGGCACTTAAGCGTGACTCGTTCAAGAAGGTTGTGAGTTCGGTCGGCGTGCGTCTACAAGTTGCTCTCTTTGTCCGTGCTTGCATCTCTGCATGGTCTGGGGGAGCTTGGTCGTCTGTGTCTCTCCCCGCACATGTGCACTACGCCTGTGAGTCATGGGGGAGTGTTGGTTTTCGCGCATCTTTCATTGTACCCTGTTGTGTCCTCCCGGCTTGTGTACATCGACGTGCCGATGACTGACGGCGAGACTGGACGCCGCTAGAGTGTCGCTCGATGGAGCCGACACGCGCTGAGGCCCACGCACCGTTCGTTGAAGCCTCCTCCCTACGGCGATGCGCTTAGCTCCATTGGCAAGCCTCCGCGGCGGTCGGGCCGCTGGCGGTCACTGCTACTGCAGATGCTGTTTCCATGCACAGCATTGTTTCTGGTTGTGGCATTGCGTCTGCATGGCCATGTTGGTTTGTGAACCACAAACTTGTCGTGACCTCTGGCCTCGTTGCACACTCACCTCATTGATGTAGGTGACTGATGCTGGAGTGACTCTGGCGCCGACATCACAGCGTCCCTCGTGATGAGGCATGCACAAGAAGAGGAGCTGCGGCAATTGGCATTGTGGCTCATGACAGAATTGCTTCATAGACATGTTTTCTCATTCCATTAACGCTAGGTTTCCTAGTGCTACTATGTTTGGGGGGGGGCTGAGCACCCGGGGTTGTGACGCTTAGGGCGTGCTTCCCTCACAAGCGGACCTCTCCTCCCGCAGGTTAGGGCGTACTTCCCTCACAAGCGGACCTCTCCTCCCGTAATTTTCCCGCATCACTCGCCAACTGCAATCTTCGCAGCCGGTCCTCCCACCTCACTCTTCTGCTTCCATCACAGGGATCACCAAGCTCCATCGCCTGCGTGACTGCACCAACGGCAGTCACACGGTAGCAGCCGCGGCCCTTACAACTGCAGCCGCTTGTGCGTCTGGGTGCCAGCAGCGACTGCGTTAGTTGCAGCAGCCGAGACTCCAGTTTCCCTCAGCAGTCGCAGTTCCCTCAACTGCTGCGCCAATCACCTCTGATGCGACTGCCGCCTCTCCACCACACTTCCTTGCAGTGGGACAAGCTACAGTGCCAAGTACTCTCGCAGCAGTACACGCAGCAGCAGCAGCATCGTCCGTAGTAGCAGCAAAAGCATCGGTAACTGCAGCAGCAGTGTGGACAACAGCAGTAGCATTGGCACTAACAGCGTGGCTGCCACATTGGCTCCAATAGTGGCAACATTAGCTGCAGCAGCAGAAGCAAACGCAACAGCAACAACATTGTCAGCAACAGCAGCAGGAGCACGCTCAACAGTGTTTTTTGACATCGCTGGCAGCCGCACCAGCCTCAACATCAGCCGCATTGGCTACAAAGTGCACCGCATTGGTGATGCTGCGTCCACCACGCTGGCTCTCCGTGACGCTCACTACGTGCTTCCTCCTGGTGTTTACTATGAGGGAGAGCCACCGCATCGTCACGCGAGACATTGAAGAGGCATGAGTGGTGACCGAGCGTCTGCGTCCACAACAACGTCGTCTACGCGGACTGCTTGCCACCAACCGGTAAGCGTCTCCCCACGCCTTTCTCATGGGGGGTCCATAACCGCAGGTTCCCCCGATCTGTACGTTGCATTTACCGAGGACGTCGTGGGCATTGTGAGTGCCCTCACTCAAACGACTGCAGCAGTTACAGACGCGGCTGCAGCAGCCACCGCTACGTTTGCCGCTGCCGCTAGAGCCTCTTGTGCACCTGCCTCGACCTCACCAGGACGTGCAACAACGGCGTACACAGAAGCTACGGTTGTCGTCGGTCCCATTGCTGCAGCTGCCGCTGACATAGGGACACAGATTTCTGCAACAGCGTCTGCCGTTGCATCTGCGGTAGCCTCATCTGCATGTGCGATAGCGATAGCTGCAGCTTCCATTCGCTCCTCAACGGCCGCCACTGTCACTTTAGCAACATCTGCTCCATTTGCTGCCTCCAGCTTTGTCACTGCTACGATCTCCATCGCAACAGTTATCACCACCCTCAGTGCTGCCTTTGTCACTAAAGCGTTTGCTCTGGTGGTGCCATTCGCCTCCACTGTTGCCATTCTCTCCGCTGCCTCCGATGCTACGGCTCCACCGCTTTTAGCCTTCTTGCAAAATCCGTCTCCTCCTGTCGCTGCATGACTCGCTATCTTGCATGCTGCTGTCCTTTGCTGCCTTCTCTTGTTCTCTTTGCGATGGCTTGTTATGTCTAACTCGAGGTGGGCTGTCCTGCAGCATTTATCTACTTTGCATCAGGCACCCCCATTTTTCCCACTCCCACTGGGGCTAGGGAAACTCTGCCCAAACCTGTCGTGCAGAGCCCTCACATCGTCACCATGCCTGGTGACGACGAGTCAGTCGTCGCTACCCTTTAGCGTCAGCTGGTTCTTGCCCGCGAGGCTCAGCAGGAAGCTGAAGATCCCACAGGACAATCGTGTAGCCTTTGCTGATGAAGTCGCCGCTATTGTCTTGCGTCGCCTCCCTGTCGCATCTGTTGTCCCACCTGCTGGTGCCAATGCCACACCCGCCGCTGGCACGCCCTCTAGCACTTCTGCCTCCAGCACTTTTGCCGCTGCTGAAACCAGTCACCCCACTGCAGCTGCCCCTCCTCCTACGCCGCGCCAACATGACTTCTTCTCACAGCCACCTTCCCTCTCCTCTCGGCTCGCCTTCACCTCCTGGGAAGTGCGCTTTAGAGCGTGGGCTCAAGGGGAGCAGCAGTGGGAGTACTACTCCCCAGCTATTGCTCCCTTCACTCCCCTTGCAACTGAGTCTGTCCGTGCCGTGCGCGCCCTCATCGCTGCCGCTCCTGAGTCGCTGATTGATGATGTCAGAATGTTCAATGCTGACCCTGCTGTCCAGCGTCTGGCCGACCCTGTCGGTGCATATGCCATGCTGCGTCGTCGCACCACTGTCATTGGCCAGGCCGCTGAGAGCGTACTCATAGTCCACTTCAACACACTTCTCATGCGTAGTGATGAGACCGTTGATGCCTACTGGTCTCGCAGTCTCAAGCTTCTTCACGAGCTTGGCAAATCAGCACCTGGCCAGCTCTCTGCCGTCCTCACCATGGTCAACGGCCTCATCCCCGAGCTGTCCGACCTTCTTCACGACGTCAAAGCTGACGAGCTACAGCAGCTTGCCTCACAGCCCGTTCCCTCGGATTCACCGCCTGGGGTAGGGAATCTCTGGGATTTCACCTCCGAGCGTCTTGGTGCCTGGTGGACTAGCCTTCAAAACAAGCGCCTCCACCACTCTGCTATCACAGGTGTTTCTGCACTCGCCACCACCTCCGCACCCGCTTCTTTCTCTGCTCCTTCCTCCTCTTCCTCGCCTGTCCCATCCTCTACTGCTGCCGCCCTTGCCTCCCAGGGCCGTGGAAAGGGTAAGGGTAAGGGAAAAGGCAAGGGGAAGGACAAGGGTGGCACACCTTCCTCCCGGACTCTGGGTGCCGTCGTGTGCTGGAACTGCGGCTCCTCTGAGCATTCTGCCCGTTCCTGTCCCGCCCCTCCAGACGATCTTCGTCTCACTGGGGCCATGCACGCACACTGGGCTTGGAGTTCTAGCTCTTTCTCCACGCTGTCATCCTCCGCCTCTTCCGCCTCTTCGCGTTTGCTTGCCACCACCTCTGCTCACACCCACTCTACCAGTGGCGTGCCGTTCTTTCCGCCTCCTGGTCCCTACCCCTGGGGCTAGCCTCCTCCATCGGGTGCACCCACTTATGCGGGTCCTCCCTCCTCCGCGTACACACTGCCGCCGTGGTTCCCCTCTTCCTTGGGAGTGTCTGCTCCGGCCCCGCCGGCGTCAGTGGATGATGACCGTGGTGATTGGGAGCGCCAGCTGGAGCAGTCTCTTCTTCACCTTCTGCGCTTTTGCGATCAGGGAGGTGAGAGTGTTGCATCGACGGCCAGAGGTCTCGTGTGTCAGATGGACGGTGTCCTTTGTGGGGACCCCCCTGGTCACATTCTGGGCTCGTTGAGTGTGTCCGTCCCGTGGATTGAGCACTGGCAGTCCGTCTTCCTTCATCGTTATCTCTCCCTCTATGTGTCGCCTGTCTCCTCCAGGTCCTTTGTCGGCATTGTCGCCACCTCTGGTATTCTCCCCTCTGTCCGTGTCTCCAGTGGATTTTGGGTTCTCGACTCTGGGGCCACGCACCACATGACGTCTGTTCGCTCCTCGTTTGTCTTGTTGGGCCCTGTCGGGTCTGTCCGCTTCGTCCGTAGAGGGTCCGGTCAGTTGCTCCCCGTTGAGGGCGTTGGCGTTGTCCGTTTCGTTGGTCCCAATGGTGCCCTGTATTTTCCTGACGTCCTGTACGTGCCTTCGCTCGAGCTCAGCTTCTTGTCTGTGTCGTCCCTCGACGACCAAGGTATGGATTTCACTGCCAGCCGTGGTCTTGGCACTGTTTGTCTGTGTTCCTCTGGTTGTCCTGTCTTACGTGGTGTACAGTATGGCCGACTTTATCGTGTTCCCTTGCATGCCTCTTCTCCTTCCGCCGTGCCGGGGTCTGTGCTCGCCCATGTTGCACCATCCCTCTCTCTTGACCTTGTCCGTCTCTTGCATCGCCGCCTTGACCATGTTCATTATGATGCCGTTCACAGTATGCTTCACCTTCAGCCTGTTGTTGGCCTCTCTCCATCTGACTTCCCTTTCCCTTGCCCTGCTGACTGTCTCGACTGTGCGCAAGGCAAAATGCATCGCTCCCCTTTCTCTTCGTCTGCCTCTCTGTCCTCCCACCCACTCAATCGTGTCCATGCGGATGTCATGGGGCCTTTGTCCCATGACCTTCTGGGTGACGTTGATCGGTACGTCTTATGTCTCACCGATGATTTCTCCCGGTTTCGCTGGGTCTTCGCCCTTCGCCAGAAGAGCGATGTTTGCTCTGCCATTGAGTCCTGACTGATTCAGGCTGAGCACGCGTGTCAGCGGTCGTTGCGCATCTTTCGCAGCGACCGTGGTGGCGAGTTCATTGATCCAACCGCCCGCCTCCTTGAGTCACGGGAGGTGTGTCTGGAGACCTCTGCTCCATACACACCCAAGCAGAACGGCGTCTCCGAATGTTGGAATCGTACTTTGGCCGACGGCGTCCGCACCCTCTTGTCCGAGTCCGGCCTGCCCCCGCTCTTTGCCTTTGAGGCCATGAGCTACATGACGTGGGTCTAGAACCGCGTCCCCCACGGCCCTCTTCCTCGCACGGTCACGCCCTTTGAGCGCTGGTACGGCACTCGCGCTGACCTGCGTCTCGCTCGGGTCCGGGGCAGTATTGCTTCCGTCTGGCTCCTCGAGGATTTGCCTGATGGCAAATTGTCTCCTCGTGGCCGCCTGTGCCCCTTTCTGGGCATGTCTGCCCAGTCTAAGGCCTGGGATTTCTGGGATCCCGTCCATCAGCGCGTCATCAAATCCCGTGATGCCTTGTTCCTTGAGTCTGTCTTCCTTCGTGACCTCAGTCGCTTGCCTCTTGCTTCCTCTCTCCTGCCTCTCACTCGGCTGGGGGGGGTAGTCAGTCTTGCAGCCCCTGCAGTCCCTGCTGTTGCACCGCAACTCTCACCCTCGTTGCAGTCCGGTCCGCCACCCTGTTCATCACCCTCGTCATCTGGTCATGCACCAGAGTCGTCCGCGTCCAGTAGCAGCTCCTCGGCTGCCCCGTCCTCTCCTGTCACGGACTCTGTCCAGCCAGCTGCGCTCACCTCACCTGTTTCTCCTTCCAGTCCGGTCATGCCTCCGGTGGCCACCTCGCCTGTCTCTTCCTTTCCTCCTGTGGCTGGTCCATCTCTGCCACTGACCTCCATTGGTCCCGCCCCGGTCTCCCCTTTCGTCCGAGGAGGGTGCCTTTGTGCTCTCCCTCAACGCTCTAGCACTGCGGTCCTAGCTCGCCCCCCACAGTCTCAGACCGAGCAGTCTCCTGTCCTCCCTACCGGCATGGATGCCCTTGGCTTGGCCACAGGGGTTGTCCACCCCAGCTCGGCCCTTGGGTATGCGCTCCTTGCTTCAGAGCATGCACACGCATTGGCGGTGGCTGTCTCGAGCAGCATTGCAGAATGTCACGCTGCGTCAGCCACCACAACTCTACCACCAGATCCAACCACGGTGCGTCAAGCACGTGCTTCCACTGACTCCCAACAGTGGGAGGCGGCCATGCGTGATGAGCTGAAGGCTCTGGATGACCACGCGGTCTATGAGTTGGTTGACTTGCCGCCTGGTCACAAGGCCATTGACGCTTGCTGGGTCTTCCAACGGAAGTACAAACCCAGTGGCGCCCTGGACAAGTACAAGGCGAGACTCACGGCGAAGGGGTTCTCCCAGGTCCCAGGCATTGACTTCGATGAAACATTTGCACCGGTCGGGCGATACACCACAGCCAGAGCGCTGCTGAGTCTCGTGGCTCACCATGACTGGGAGCTTGAACAGATGGACGTGAACAATGTGTTCCTACATAGACGGCTAGACGAGGAGATCTACATGGTTCAGCCTCCTGGCTTCTCTGATGGCACTGACGGAGTCTGGTGGCTACGGAAGGCCCTCTACGGCCTGAAGCGGTTGCCCCGGTGCTAGAACCAAGAGATCACGTCCACCCTCGAGAAAGGAGGGTACCGACGCAGTACGGTGGATCCTTCACTCTTTGTGACTCCACCATCTGTGACGTTTATGGCTGTCCTCGTCTATGTGGACATCCTGCTGATAGCATCACCTTGCCAAGATGCTGTCAGGTCATTGAAAAACCTCCTACAGTCCATGTACAAGATGAAAGACCTTGGTCCTACTCGTGTATTTTTGGGCATGGAGCTTGAGCATGACCGGGCACATCGCACTCTTCACGTGCACCAGGCTGCGTACGTTCGCAGTCTGGGGGAGCGCTTTGCCTCCCTGCTTGAGTCCACCCCCACAGCGTCGACGCCTATGACGCCAGCTGAGCAGAGGTTGCTGAAGACACTGGATGTGTCGAAGCTGGGGGAGGTAGTCGACGTGACAGACTATCTTCGCGTCATCGGGTCGCTCATGTACCTGGCGACGACAACCAGAGCGGATGTCGCCTTTACTATGAACTTCCTGGCCCAGTTCTCCCAGTGCCCTAGAGCACGACACCTGGAGGCTACACTGCGTGTTGTCAGGTACGCCCTCTCCACTGCCCGGACCGGTCGGTGCTATCGGGCACAGCCGTCAGTCCTAGTCGATGGCTACACAAACAGTGACTGGGCTTATGACACAGACGCTCGTAGCCGTACAGGCTATATCTTCCTGGTCGGAGGGACAGCTATGTCGTGGAAAAGTGGCAAGCAAGGTTGTGTGACATGCACCTCCAGTGAGGCTGAGTATGTTGCCCTTGGCGCTGGCACGTGTGAGAGTATTTGGCTATGTCGCTTATTTCAGCAACTGCGCGTTCCTCTCCGTTGCATCACATTGCGCTGTGACAACCAGAGCACTAAAGCAATTGCTGAACATGATGGCATGCATCACACACGCACAAAGCACATCAATGTTGAGCATCACTTTGTGCGTGAGCGTGTTGCTGCAGGTGATGTCCGGATCGTTTATGTCGACACACGACAGCAGAGAGCTGATTTCTTGACGAAGGCACTCTGCAGCAATGTCTTCAAGGCAGCAGTGCATGTAGTGGGACTGTTGTGTCCTCGTAGTAACGCTGGATGAGTGGTTGTCTGTGCATGTGTACAGTCGTTTGTCACATCTTATGACACATGTGGTGTGCTTGTGCTTGAGTGCGTCGGCTGTGGGTCATGGGGGAGTGTTGGTTTGTGAACCACAGACTTGTCGTGACCTCTGACCTCGCTGCACACTTTCCTCATTGATGGAGGTGACTGATGCTGGAGTAACTCTGGCGCCGACATCACAGCGTCCCTCGTGATGAGGCATGCACAAGAAGAGGAGCTGTGGCAATTGGCATTGTGGCTCATGACAGGATTGCTTCATAGACATGTTTTCTCATTGCATTAACGCTAGATTTCCTAGTGCTACTATGTTTGGGGGGGGGGGCTGAGCACCCGGGGTTGTGACACTTAGGTTGTCTCGGCAGAATTCCGTTGATGTGCAGGCTCACAGGATAATGCAGCCAAAAGGTTCGAGATCGAGGCTTGTATGGGCCTCGTAGTTACGAGCGAAGTTGGAGCTCGCCGCCCCTCGCTCGTCACTACTCTTGCTCCTGCTAGCAGCTCTGCGTCTTCTTACTCGGTTCCCCCGACTCTCTCACTTGTGTTTTTTTTTACTCGCGACACTGTGCATGGTGCAAAGCCTCTCTTGGTTCCTCGTCCCACGTTCCTCCGTTCCCTCATATCACCGTGTCTTATTACCCACACGCCATGCTATGCCTAGGGTCCATGTCTCCTGCTGTGTGGCCCTACTTAACGTCACTGAGTGTCGCAGGCACTTTCTGGGTTCGAGCAGCCATAACTCTTTGCTACTATTCTTCTAGCTGATTTTGACCGCATGACTGCGTTTGCAGCGTTGCTATTATGGTATGCTCCAGTTTTCAGGCAAAACGGACGACACCCGGGTTTTGGGCTGACGTGCGTCTGGTAGGGCTCACCGGGAAAACCCTGCCTGCCAGAAAAAAGGTCTAGGACTGCTTTCTGATTGGCTGGTTAGCTGAGTAACAAGTTCTACACTAGTGGGGGGGAGCTAGAACTTGGAGGGGTCTCCCATTGTGGCTCATTCTTGATTCCTAATCAGTCACTTATGGTTTTCAGCTCCTTTCTGGCGCAAACAATAGCGCACGCGTTTCTGAGAAACAAACCCAGAGCTTCCAGACTTAGACTTTAGAGCAGCAGATTGAGGGGGCAGCTGACTTAAGCAACGAGCGTGGAAGCCTACACGTTGCATCAACAACGCTGCTGCCCCAACCTGCTGCCCAGGTTTTCCAGCTGATAACGGTCCGTTGCCTGTGCTAATAAATAGAAACTAGGCAGCAGGTTGGGGCAGCAGCGTTGTTGATGCAGCGTGCGGGCTTTCACGCTCGTTGCTTAAGTCAGCTGCCCCCTCAGTCTGCTGCTCTAAGTCTAAGACTAGAAGTGTAGCGGGAGGGCCGGTTCGGCCCTCCCACCTCGCGATAGCGAGGGGGTGGCTGCAAGCCACTCCTCGCTATCGCAAGGGTTGGCCGGTGGCCAGCCACCCGCTGGCTACCGGCTGGCCGGCGGCCGACCGGCTGGGTGGCCGGCGGCCGGTCAAGTGACCGGCTGGCCACCCGCCGGCGAGCCATCAGCCGGCGATCGAGCTGGTGGCTCGATCGGCGGCCAGGAGGCCGTGAGGCCTCGAGGGACGAGGCCTGTGGCCTCGTGCCCTCGTCCTCGCTCGCCCTCCTCGCTTGTGAGAACAAGCGAATACGAGGGATAGAGCGAGGAGCGAGGAGCGAGTAGCGAACGAGAAAGATCGGCGCGAAATCGCCGATCGTGCCTCGCACGCGACGATTTTGCGCCAACGCGTCAAAACGGAAACTCGAGTTCGTTTAGGATGAACTACGAGTTTCTAAACCGGAAAACTCGTGCAAACTCACGAGTTCGAGGTAAAAACCCCCGGTTTGGGTCCCAAAACCAGGGGTTAGGTAAGAACGGAAATGGGCCTCCGGAGACTCGAAATATTCGAGTCTCCCTGCTCTGGGTCGTTGATGACGATTGCCCCTCAGTCTTGCGAAGGGGGTAAACCCCTGACGCGGACTGAGAACGCCATTCTGCGAACTCCGACGACGACTTCAGAGCAGGAGCTGGAGATCCAGCCCGTTACAGTGGTTCTCAGAGCGAGACAACCCTCGCGACCAAGGGTTCGACGGAAACGGCGGCTATGACCTAGATAAAAAGCCGCCGGCAGCTGCAAGGAGCAGCAGAAACGCCAGAACGGACTACGGCATCAACACTTGACGGATTGAATCACCGTAAAGTGCGTTAGAGAGCTGAAAAAAAGCTCTACTTGGTGGAGAGTCTTTCTTCTAGCCTCTCCACATTTCCATGGGGCTAGGAGGATTTTTGTGGGGCGGGTTGGGGAGTTCCCACCTCTAAAACCACAAAATCCTCCTCATTTTCAAGGCTTCTCCAAACCTCCTTCATCCAAAAATTGGGACAGCGTCCCTCCCCAAGCTTAGGGACTCTCACGACCTGAGAGAACCCTAAAAAGAAGGAGGGTGCCACCTTGGGGATTTTTGGCGGCTCCCCCAACGTCACCGGTTCAAGGAGAACTCCGCCAAGGGGCACAAGACGCGCAAAGAAGACTCAAGAGGAGGCCAAGGAAGACAAGAAGACAACAAGACAAGAAGAAAAGTAGTGTTTTGTTCTAGACCTTGTACTAGCTTATCTTCTTGCCCTTTGTCTTAGTTTTGTGAGCGGTACTCACAATTCTTGTTTCTTCCTTGTATTTTGATTTTCTGTTTTCCTAGACCCTAGTTGCTACCAAGTGCCGTGAGTCACGGCCTTGGAGGACTAGCTTCTAAAACCCATGACCTTGTGCCGACGTGGCGGCCTAGGAAAATAGAAGTATAAATTGAAATTGCCTCACCGATCGTGAGAGCAACCTCTTAGGAGGCGATTCCTCCTCGTTGTGGGGTGATCCTCACAACAACCTTCGCGTGCTAGTTGCACGAGCGACGGGATGGCAAGTGCCGGACCGTCTAAGACCAACAAGGGCAAGGTGGTGACGTCGTCACCACGAGCTCTCGGTGGACTCCAAGTTTTGGGAGCCGCCGCCACGAGCACGGTTGCCAACCCAAAGGCAACCGTGCCGCCAAGGGCAACCCTACCGCCTAAGGCAACCAACGCCAACCTCGGCGATACCGAGAAGCGTGCGGAGGCCGCAAAGGTGCTCGACGAGCAAGTCGACGCGCACATGGGCGACCCCCATGCGACGGACGACGCGATGGAGGAGGATCTTCCGGAGGAGGACCCCATCGAAGAGCACAACGTCGACGATGGCGAAGGTGACGAGGATCGCGACCATTGCCATCGTCGTGCGATGAACTCGAGCCGATTGCTCAAGAAGGGCAAGACACTCGTCGCATCGCCTGAAGCTGCCGACGGCAGCGAGACTGCCGAAAGCAGCAAGGGCGTTGAAAGCAGTCACACAGGAAGTTCCCGCGAGAACGAGCCGGACGACGTTGCCGCGAAGGCAATTCGCGATGACCGTCGTAGGCTCGCGGAGTTTGCTGCCGAGGCCGCAAGCCGACTCAAGATCACCACCGGTGGTGGAGATACGGCACCACTCGGAGGAATGGAGGCGGACCCTCCTTCCTACGATGCGGCCGCAATGGGGCAAGGCAACGCCCACTCGAGCGTCATCGCCGACGACAGTCTCCTCCGAAAGGTGGGGCTCCTTGGAGGCGTGTACGCGAACCGTACCCTCTTGCAGTGGGTAAGGGTGCACGGACAACGCGAGGCCCTGGAGGCCATCGCTGATGCTCTGACAACATGAGAGCTCAAGTTCGCGTTCGCCAACCTGCTGGCCCACGTCGGGCAGAGCATCACGGACCTTGACCGTGATCGCCAGCTGCAGCGCCTCGCCGCCCATGAGGCAAGCCGCCGATGCAACGACCTCGACAAGGCGTTGCAGAGCGTGACCCAGGTGCGGATGCAGCAGCAAGTGCAGCGTGCCGCAGCTGCGGAGGCCACTGCCGGCGGCAGCGACGACTTGCCTACCNTTGCCGCGAAGGCAATTCGCGATGACCGTCGTAGGCTCGCGGAGTTTGCTGCCGAGGCCGCAAGCCGACTCAAGATCACCACCGGTGGTGGAGATACGGCACCACTCGGAGGAATGGAGGCGGACCCTCCTTCCTACGATGCGGCCGCAATGGGGCAAGGCAGCGCCCACTCGAGCGTCGTCGCCGACGACAGTCTCCTCCGAAAGGTGGGGCTCCTTGGAGGCGTGTACGCGAACCGTACCCTCTTGCAGTGGGTAAGGGTGCACGGACAACGCGAGGCCCTGGAGGCCATCGCTGATGCTCTGACGACATCAGAGCTCAAGTTCACGTTCGCCAACCTACTGGCCCACGTCGGGCAGAGCATCACGGCCCTTGACCGTGATCGCCAGCTGCAGCGCCTCGCCGCCCATGAGGCAAGCCGCCGATGCAATGACCTCGACAAGGTGTTGCAGAGCGTGACCCAGGTGCGGATGCAGCAGCAAGTGCAGGTGCGGAGGCTACTGCCGGCGGCAGCGACGACTTGCCTACCTCAACGACTTCAGGGTCGGTCATGAACACGTCCTTCCTCCACAGTGTGGAGATCTTCCGGAAGGGCATGAAGCTGACCGACTGGCTGAACCGCATGGAGCAGGTCCTACGTGTCCACAAGGCGCCACTCAGTCAGTGGGGCGACCTTGCCACGACACGACTTGAAGACAAACTCTTCAAGTACGTGGTCAAGGAGTGGACTGCGCAGCAGCCGCACCTCGAGTGGCAGCCCATGCCGTGGGAGGCCTTCTGCGCGATCATGCGCAAGAAGTGTACCCAACGTGAGGAGGCGCAACGCGCCTTCCACCAGATCAAGGACTTCAGGCAGCTGGGCAGCTCGCTCGAATCCTACTTGAGCGAGTTCACCGCACTCGTGGAGGAAGCCGAAAGCTTCACCGAGGACGATGGGACTCAGACGTTTAAGTACCCAGAGTGCATGCTGCTGGAGTACTTGCGTGATGGTCTCGCCAGCGAGAAGCTAAAGGACAAGACCACCACGACAGCCACTGGCCAAGCTTGGACAAGCTGGAGGGCGTTGCGCGACTACATGAGCGAAGTGTATTCGGCGAACCCGAAACACTACTCTGATGCACGGCCGAACGCGCGTGCACATCAGGGGCGCGACATGCGCGTGGACGNGGCGGGGCCAAGGGCAAGCAGCCTACAAACCCTCCAGCCAAGAAGGCTGGTGGACACAAGGGTCCCCACAACAAGCGCAGCCGCGAGAATGACGAGCTGCAGGCGGCGCGTGAGCGTCGCAACGCAGCCTTCCGCGAAGGGCTCTGCCACAACTGCATGCAGCCGGGCCACTTTAGGGTCCAGTGCCCTGAGGCTGCTGGTGGTGGACAAGAGGCCGCGGCGCTAGATGCAGCAGCAGCACCTCGTGGGGATGGTGCAGCAGGAGGCCGCGGACAAGGCCGTGTACAGGGTCGCGGTCGCGGCAATGGGCCCGGCCGTGGTAACGGACAGGGCCGTGGGGCGGGTTTTCCCCACCCCTGAGTGACGTCAGTGGGGACCACTCAGGGGTAAAACTGGATCACGAGTGTGAGTTCATGTTTTCAGATGAGGATGTTAAACAATTTGAGTTTTTGACGAGTTCAAATTTCTCTGTTGTTTTCTCCCCTCTCATTGAACCTCATTCTGTACTTGCTGATCGATCTTGCCCACTAAATCTTGCATCACCAGACGAGATGCATGACCAAACTTGCTTAGTGGTGGCGACACCAACCACTGTGCAAGAGTTGTGTAACACGGTGATTGACACAAACATCCTCAAAGCGATGAGTTCAATCACATTCGCAGCACCTTTAGTCGACGATTTTGACCCAGTAAAATTTAAAGACTGGAAGGTGCTGACCGAATTCACACGTGTCCACAAGATGTGGACTCGAGTGGGTGAATCATGGGAGTTGCGACGCCCGTCGTACAGATTCCGTGTTTATCACAAACTCGGCTTACCGTCGTCGAGTCTGTTCACTGAGAAGAGTGGAGGCAACATGACGATGCAGTTCAAAGGACACCTAGCTGGTGCTCCCATGAACGTACTGGCTGGCACTGGAGGGGACGACTCTTTTGTTAGCCTTGGCTTTACCTGACAGGTTGGCCTGAAGTACGAGCCATCGAATGGCGCAGTTGTTGTCGGTGACAACCGTATGGTACCCGTGATCCGTACTTGTAAAGCGAAAATTTGTATTCAAGGGTACACACAGAGTGTCATGTTGAAGGTACTCAACCTTCTTGATCCGTTCGACGTGGTGCTAGGCGATCCCTGGCTTCGTGACAACAAGGCTCTAATGTGCTTTGAATCAAAGCGTTTGAACCTACGGAAAGGACAACGCCGCTTTACGTTGATTTCGAGTACGGAATTATCACCGACCCAACTCAGAGTCCATGCGAGCTTGTCTGCAATGCAGGTCAAGAGACGTATTCGACAAGGTTGTCGATACGTCTTGGCTCAGCTGCAGAAAGTGGAGGACGACGTGACGGAAGACACGCCACAAGAGATCAGATCTCTATTGGCAGAGTTCTCGGATGTATTCCAAGACCCACCGGCTGGGCTTCCACCAGAAAGACACATGGGCCACACGATTCCGCTGCAACCAGAGGCGACTCCTCCGTTCAGACTCATGTATCGCCTTAGTCCAGCAGAAAGGCGAGAGGCCGAACGCCAAATCAAAGAGTACCTTGCAAAAGGATGGATCGAGCCAAGTAGCTCGCCGTACGGTGCGCCGATCCTTTTTGTGAACAAAAATGATGGTGGTTTACGCATGTGCGTGGATTACCGGGCGTTGAACAAGCTGACGGTGAAAAATCGATTCCCCTTACCGCGGATTGAGGACCTTTTTGACCAACTCCAAGGCGCAAAAGTATTTTCGTCCTTGGATTTGTCACAAGGGTACCATCAAATCCGCATCATGGAAGATGATGTGCCCAAAACTGCATTTCGAACGCACATGGGACACTATCAATTCCGAGTGTTATGCTTCGGGCTTACAAATGCCCCGGCAACTTTCCAAGGAGAAATGAACCGAACGTTCGCCAAGCAACTCGGACAGTTTGTCTTGGTTTACCTGGATGACATCCTGGTTTTCTCCAAATCAATGGAAGAGCACATAGAACATCTGCACGAAGTTCTCGCAATCCTTCAGGAACAGAAGTTCTATGCGAAAGTGAGCAAGTGCAAGTTTGCACAAGATGAGCTCGAGTACCTTGGACACATCGTCGACAAGGACGGCATCCGCGTCGACCCACGAAAAGTCCAAGCCGTTGTGGACTGGCCACGCCCCGAAAATGTTGGGCAGATTCGGTCTTTCCTCGGCCTTGCAAACTACTTTCGACGGTTTATGCAAGGGTATTCGACCCTGGTAGTACCGCTAACCAGGCTCACGCGAAAAGATGTGCGTTGGGAATGGACATCTGATTGCGAGAACGCTTTTCTCAAAGTCAAAGAGCTTCTCTCCACGGCGTCCGTCCTAGCTCTTCCGAACCCATCGCAACCGTGGGAAGTTCGATGTGATGCGTCGGTAGTTGGACTTGGAGCAATCCTCATGCAGAACGGTCACCCAGTTGCGTATGAGAGCCGGAAGCTCATTCCCGCGGAAACGCGGTACACGACTGGGGATCAAGAGCTCCTTGTGGTAGTACACGCTTTCAAGATGTGGCGTTGCTACCTCGAGGGTGCTGAAGGGGGTGTGACGGTCGTGACCGACCATAATCCATTGGTGTTTTTCCAAACGCAACCGAACCTGTCAAGACGACAGGCGCGTTGGAGCGAATACCTGAGTCGATTCTCGTTCACATGGGAACATCGGCCAGGACGCATCAATGTGGCCGATCCACTAAGCCGACAGCCTGTGGAAATTAAAGCAACCACCGAGGGCAGTGGGTGTTTTATGGCCATTGCAACAACATCCGTACAACCACCAGATCCCCCTGCACCTCTGCGGCAACCACCACGAGAGATAATCCATTACAACGGTTTTGTAAACAGGATCCGGATGGGATACTGTGTGGATTCTGTGTTTCAAGACTCTCGAAATCTGGACAAGTACGGCTTGGTGGAGGCCGCAGGAATCTTCTGGCACGGAGAACAAGTTGTTGTGCCAAACTCGGGAGACCTTCGAGTAAAGGTTATCTCCCAGTTCCACGACCCGCCGGTCGCAGGTCACGTGGGATCCCGAAAGACCGGACAGGCACTCTCGGACCACTATTGGTGGCCAGGGTGGAGTGTCGATGTCCGTAAGTATTGCATGACATGCGACCCATGTCTTCGGAATAAAGCTAGTAACAAGAAGCCTGCGGGACTCCTCCAGCAGCTTCCCATTCCTGGGACTCCATGGGAGTGCGTCAGCATGGACTTCATTACTGGTCTTCCGGACACGGCCCGTGGCCATGATGCAATACTAATGGTTGTGGATCTTTTGACGAAGATGACATACTTCATTCCTACAACCACTGACGTGAACGCAGAGGAGACCGCTCGTCTCTTCTTTGAGGGTGTCGTAAAGTACCACGGCTTGCCGTTGCGTACTATCTCCGACCAAGATCGAAAATTTGCTAGTAAGTTCTGGCAAAAGATGCACGAGTACTTCGGCAACGAATCGCAAATGTCGACAGCGTTTCACCCTCAAATGGATGGACAAACAGAGCGCATGAATCGCACTCTAGAGCAGATGCTCCGCATGTACGTGGACCTTGGCATGCATGATTGGGACGAATTCCTAGCACCCGCAGAGTTTGCGGTGAACAACTCAGTGAACGAGTCCACACAGTTCACACCGTTCGTGTTGAACAGTGGTCGGCATCCAGTGGTACCCTCTTCATTGGTGAAGATTGGGAGTACAGGAGGGTAGGTCCCTTCTGCGCAAGGCTTTGCCGAGCGCATCGACTCCTTGATACACGAGGCGAAGGGTCACCCTCAAGCAGCTCGGCAGCGACAAAAGGCATATGCCGACAAAGGTCGCCGGGAGGTGTCGTTTGACATCGGTGACAAAGTGCTGCTTAGCACTAAAAACCTTCGGTTGAAGTCGCCAGGGGCAAGAAAACTTCTACCGAAGTGGATTGGGCCGTTTCCCATTGTGGCACGTATCGGGCCAGTGGCATACCGATTGCTACTTCCGCCGAGTATGAAGATACATGACGTGTTTCATGTGAGCCTGCTGGCTCCATACACGGCAGAAGGAACCGTTCAGCCACCGCCATCAGTCCTGGCTGCCGACGGCCAATACGAGGTCCTTCGCCTACTCCAGCACCGAGAGCGTACTCTTCGGTCGCGCGTTGTCAGGGAGTACCTCGTCTATTGGGCCGGTTGTGGACCTGAACATAATTCATGGGAGCCCGAATCTCGGTTGCCCATAGGGGTGGTCAACGAGTGCTGGAGTGAGCTTGCAGCTCGCACAGATCGACGCGTGGCAGGAGGTACCACCTGAACGCGGGAAAAGTGAACAACATTCCCACAGGGCAGCATTCATGGACAGCGACCATAGGAGGTTGGGGACGCCCAACATGGTTGTCGCGCTGACGCTCCAGCCTAAAGGGGGGAGGCCGCTAGCCGTGCTGACCTACAAGCTGTAGCTTAGGTCTAAGTACCATGCACGTGTTCATGTTTAGCTGGTGATTGAAATTATTAATTTTCTTTCACAATGTTGATGACTCACTGACTGACAATCCTACTTTTTGTTCATGAACCAGGACGGTTCATAATAAGTGGGGAGGAATGTAGCGGGAGGGCCGGTTCGGCCCTCCCACCTCGCGATAGCGAGGGGGTGGCTGCAAGCCACCCCTCGCTATCGCGAGGGTTGGCCGGTGGCCAGCCACCCGCTGGCTACCGGCCGGCCGGCGGCCGACCGGCTGGGTGGCCGGCGGCCGGTCAAGTGACCGGCTGGCCACCCGCCGGCGAGCCATCGGCCGGCGATCGAGCTGGTGGCTCGATCGGCGGCCAGGAGGCCGTGAGGCCTCGAGGGACGAGGCCTGTGGCCTCGTGCCCTCGTCCTCGCTCGCCCTCCTTGCTTGTCAGAGCAAGCGAATACGAGGGATAGAGCGAGGAGCGAGGAGCGAGTAGCGAACGAGAAAGATCGGCGTGAAATCGCTGATCGTGCCTCGCACGCGACGATTTCGCACCGACGCGTCAAAACGGAAACTCGACTTCGTTTAGGACGAACTACGAGTTTCTAAACCGGAAAACTCGTGCAAACTCACGAGTTCGAGGTAAAAACCCCCGGTTTGGGTCCCAAAACCAGGGGTTAGGTAAAAACGGAAATGGGCCTCCGGAGACTCGAAATATTCGAGTCTCCCTGCTCTGGGTCATTCATGACGATTGCCCCTCAGTCTTGCGAAGGGGGTAAACCCCTGACGCAGACTGAGAACGCCATTCTGCGAACTCCGATGACGACTTCAGAGCAGGAGCTGTAGATCCAGCCCGTGAGATGTGGCAATCGGCATTGTGGCTCATGACAGGATTGCTTCATAGACATATTTTCTCATTGCATTAACGCTAGGTTTCCTAGTGCTACTATGTTTTCGGGGGGGGGTGAGCACCCGGGGTTGTGACACTTAGGTTGTCTCGGCAGAATTCCGTTGATGTGCGGCCAAAAGGTTCGAGATCGAGGCCTGTCTGGGCCTCGTAGTGACGAGCGAAGTTGGAGCTCGCTGCCCCTCGCTCGTCACTACTCTCGCTCCCGCTAGCAGCTCTGCGTCTTCTTACACGGTTCCCCCGACTCTCTCACTTGTGTTTTTTTACTCGCGACACTGTGCATGGTGCAAAGCCTCTCTTGGTTCCTCGACNTGCCTGCCAGAAAATAGGTCTAGGACTGTTTTCTGATTGGCTGGTTAGCTGAGTAACAAGTTCTACACTAGTGGGGGGGAGCTAGAACTTGGAGGGGTCTCCCATTGTGGCTCATTCTTGATTCCTAATCAGTCACTTATGGTTTTCAGCTCCTTTCTGGCGCAAACAATAGCGCACGCGTTTCTGAGAAACAAACCCAGAGCTTCCAGACTTAGACTCTAGAGCAGCAGATTGAGGGGGCAGCTGACTTGAGCAACGAGCGTGGAAGCCTACACGTTGCATCAACAACGCTGCTGCCCCAACCTGCTGCCTAGGTTTTCTAGCTGATAACGGTCCGTTGCCTGTGCTAATGAACAGAAACTAGGCAGCAGGTTGGGGCAGCAGCATTGTTGATGCAGCGTGCGGGCTTCCACGCTCGTTGCTTAAGTCAGCTGCCCCCTCAGTCTGCTGCTCTAGAGTTTAAGTCTGGAAGCTTTGGGTTTGTTACTCAGAAGTGCGCGCTCCAGTGTTAGCGCCAGAAAGCAGCTGGAAACTTATAGTTTCTGATTAGCAATGAAGAATGAGACACAATGGGAGACCCCTCCAAGAACTAGTCTCCCCCCCAGCTGTGTAGAGCTTGTTACTCAGTTCACCAGCCAATCAGAAAATAGCTATTTTTAGGCTGGCAGGTTTTCTCGGTGAGGCCTGCCAGACAGCCGACAGCCCAAAACCCGGGCGTCGTCCGTTTTGCCTGAAAACTGGACCATACCATAATACCAACGCTGCGAACGCAGCCGTGCGGTCAGAATAAACTAGAAAAATAGTAGCGAGGAGTTATGGCTGTCTCAATCGAGGCACTGCCCACGATGGTTTATGCTGCCGACAAGGGCCATGCAACACGCAACAAGGACCCTAGGCAGCGCATGACGACGCAGGCGCGACAGGACGCGCTGGACGCATGCAGACAGCGACTGCGGTGGCAGCGACCGCCGGCAGCGCGACCGCCGAGGAGGCGTGCCAATGGAGCTGAACACGTCGCCGGAGAGAAGAGGCTCCAGGGAACTGCAAGAAGACGTCAGCGTGAGTCGGCTCCACCGGACGACACTCCATCAGCGTCGAGTCTTGCCGTCAGTCATCTGCACGCCGATGTACACAAGCCGGGAGGACACAACAGAGCACAATGAGAGCAAAAACCAACACTAATTCCACTCACTTCTAATTTAGAGTCTCCATAATCTCGCCTCAATTCCCTTGCGCCTAAGTGTTTCACCTCGGCTCATAGCTACCAAGAGCCCTCCCCATACCAGCTCTCAAGAGCCTCTTTTTTCCTCATCATCAGCAACTAGAGACAACCTTGTAGCTAACATTCAAAATCCTACTTCACACGAATCAAGAGCCCTACCTCTCGACTTGTGGCAGTGTTGGACTGACGCTCAGTCAAGAGTGGTGGCAATCACCCACCACCGCTCTACTTGTGCACCCTGCAAATGGGGACATGATAAAAATCCTCTCAAGAGAATTGATGTATCCATATGTACCTTGCGCAACCTCAAGAGGACAATACTATAGGTACATATGATGTTAGTGCCTGGTCTTACTCTTTCCAACATGCTCATGCAGCTGACCACTCTTTCAAAAGAGAGCTTTGAGAATGTGAAATTTGGGAGCCTACAATCATCACTGTGTAGTAGTTAAAGGATTGGGTGAGTGGACTGTTTACAATTCTATACAGAGTGAGGCAAATAAACCTTCATCTTTTCAACTGAATTCATGGTGGGGGAAGTAAAAATAGGAGGAAGTTGGGGGAAAGACGGCAGGTGGAGAAAGAGGAGAGGGACACACACACACACACACACACACACACACACACACACAGAGGAAGCGAGAGGGAGAGAGAGA